>MAVT02000279.1:0-39683 GCA_001702395.2 Diaporthe helianthi | reverse complement strand
TACGCAGCCTATACGTAGTCTGCGCTAGTGCCCTGATTAAAGTAACTGCTAAACGAAGAGAAGGCACACCCTAGCTAGTCACCCACCTACTAGCCACCTAGCCCGGTGTAGCTATAATAAGTATAGCCCCTTCTTCCTTACTTTAAGTATATAATTAAACTTACTTAGTAAGGCTAACTATATATATAAGCCTACTAAAGAAGAAGAATTAATATAGGTTATAAATATAGTATAAATACTAGTCTTTAAGTATAATAGTATTTAAGAGTATATTACTAGTAGAAAAGCTATTTAAAAAAACTCCATAAGCTTATTTATAAGAGGATAAAGCTTAGCTATATATTTATACTAAAGGTAACTAGGTACTATACTAATATAAGTATAGTAATAAATTAAAGCCCTTTTATAATAGTTCCTATATTATAAGTAATTCCTATTTATAATAACTCTAAAAAACACTAGTTACCTTATAAATAAACGAAGATTATTACTAGCTATAAATTTAGTCTTATATACTAACTATTATTTAAAAGAAAAGGAGTTTCTAAGGCTAGTATTTTAAGTATTATTTATTAGTATTATATTTAAAAATTTACTAAATCTTTACCTTACTCTAGTTAACTATTTCTAATTTCTTTTAAATAAATAAAGTATTATTTTAATATTATTAAGAAGTAACCTTTTATTAATTCTTAAGAATTAATTGAACAGGTATAGTTAATATACTATAAGTAGACTTTAAAATAGTACCTTAAATATAAGGGTATTAACTACTAGCCTATACTCTAGAGATTATTTTTGATTAAGAAATATATAGAGTTTATCTTACTTTTACTTAAAATATTTTTAATAAGGGCTTTTCTTTTAGAAATATATTATTTTCTAAGATAAAACCTCTATTACCTATAGCGATAGTAAGTATATACTATATATTTAGTACTAGAAGGTTTATAGAATACTTAGCTTAGGACCCTATTATACTAAGTTAAATAACTAATTAGGTATTTTTTATAGAGAGACTATTTATTACTAATAAATATATAACTATAGTATAAGCCTATATAATACTCTTAGATATTTTAAAGTATATTTAGTTAGGCTAAAAGAACTTTTATTATACTTTTACTTAGTAATCCTAAGTTTATAAAAGGTAGCGTCTTTAGTAACTTTATATAAGCCCTATATAAAGATATACTACCTATAATTTATAAGCTTAGTAATATATTCCTTTAAGATAATACCTTTATTTATATTTATTAAAAAACTAAAGAGTTTGTTTTAGAATTTACTACTAAAATAGTACTATAATTATAGACTAGCTTATATATAGCTCTAACCTTAATCTAATTAAAAATATCTAGTAGATCCTTAAGGAAGTAGTTTTTAAGAAGAACCCTAAATTAAGTACCCTTAGTAAGAGTTAGGAATTATATAATAGACTTATATAAGTTATAGTTAGTTATTAGGAAGAGGTTAAAGATAAAGTATTATAAAAGCTAGTTAAAACGATAAACTAGAGAATAATAGTAGTAATTTACACTAAGGGCTAGTATACTAAGTATTAGGTATATTGCTAGATAGAATAATTAACTCTATATTACTTAGTACTATTTACTAAATACTTAAAAATTATTGTAGTTTATTGTTGTTAAGTGAAATACGACGATTTATAGATATAGATTAATTTTAGCTAGTGTGGTGGAACTTTTATCTATTGAATATACCTACTATAGCTTCTTAATACGACGTTTCAAAGTCCGTTTCTAGAGTTTTAGTAGGCTAAGAGGGGTCCCTATAGGCTAAGGTTTTTAAACAAAGTCTAATTTTAAAATCTTATAATTTAAGCTTTTACTTTAAATAAAAAACTAGCTAATATAAATCTTCTTTCTTATTTCTTTAATATTATTCTTTTAAAAATAAGCTTTTTATATAACTTTAAGTATTTAATTTACTTCTTATACTATTTAATTACTTATAGAAAATTATATTTTTATAAGGTTTTAAAATAGTTTTAACAAAGTAGTAAGTCTTAAAAAACTAGTTAGTCTTATAGTAAGGAACTATAAAAACTTTATTACGTTACTAGACTTATAATAGCTAGGAGCCTGCTTTACCTAGGAGGGGTCTAGTTATCCTAGAAGGAACGGTCTAGCAATCGTCTTTGAAAAGTCTATAGGGGATGTTATAGTAGGTACCTAGGTTGTTGTAACTTGCAGGGTGCTTATCCAACCATTTCCTGTCCTAGGGCTCTTGCTAGAAGACAACTTTACACTGCGCATTTCCCTGCTGTTCATACTATTCATAAAAGGGCTCAGCACGACCAGACAGTAACAGGGGACAGTTGCATGTTGGAAACAGAGATCATGCCCTACTCAGTGTGTTGTGGCTGAGGACACCATGTAAGTGACTACCTAGGTTTGCACCTAGATTGTTAAGTACCTAAATTATGTTACCGCAGTAGGTTGGGCTTGGAGATGCAACTGGGCAATTTGAGTAAATCTATGTGGAGTTGTCTCTTGGGACAAAATGGCAGATCTGATCTGATCTGCCTTGGCCGAGGTAGCCCACCACAGCATAATCAATGCTGGCAACCTCTTAGGTATTGCGGTCTGCAGATTGTTCTGCTCTCCCCTTGATGCGTCCCTCCTCTTTGAGCATGTGAGACCATAGGCCATGTACCTAGGTACCTAGAGAATGGGCAGGAAGTTGTCATACATGGACAGGTGGCAGGTGGGGTAGAACGGCTCGGAATCATCTGGCCTGCTTGGGGTTATCCGCTGCCTGGATTACCTGCTCTGCTTGTTGGGGTCCGTCAGCGGCTGGGAGTGACATGGATGATAACAGCCTCGATACGAAACGTGCACCTGCTGACACAAGATCACCACCACTTTCTGCGGGGCCATCGATTTCCTGTTGCAGAAGATTGTCAGGCACTCCCTACACAAGAGCCAAGTTGTTGGCAACAAAAGGAGAGGAGAGAGACAGCCGATCACCAACCTGACCTGAATTCCACTCCCACCCCACTGTCAGCCCCCTTCGAGACATCATCACTCAACAAAGCTTCATGCATGTCTCCTCCCTTCAACCCAGACGCCCCCAGCTCCAGCTGCAGCTCCAGCAACCCACTTCCCCAGAAACATGAGTCGTATGCTGCCTCTGGTGAGGTGAAGAGCTCAATGGAGCCAAATCCCACGGCTTCATCACACAATGACAACATGGCCCAGCCCAACTCTGCTGCAGCGGCCCCTAACCCCTCGGAGGACTTGATCTCCCTTGACGAGGACTCTCAGCTTCCTACCACAACCACCACAAGAGAATCAGCGGGCATGGGCGCACACCAAGATGGACAGTCCGAGGAAAAGACGTCGGAGGGCTGGCCACCACCAGAGGTGTCGCCAAGGACAGATGAGGGGTTGAACTCCTCGGTCTTGACACTGAGGCCTGCCACAACTCCGACGACCACTATCGCCACTTCATACCTGAACGTCGAAACAAAGCCATACGTTGACCCTACGCCGTCTACACCAACCGAATCCCAGCCTCCCTCGAGGACCCCGTCCAATGCTGCCGACCGACCTCGTCTGTCTCTCGACTCCTCCCGCGGAGGGCGCTCTGATGATGAGAAACAGCGTACAAGCGAAGATGACCGCGAGAACGATGCCTCGGAGATCCAAACAATCATGGCCCAGTTTCGGGAAGGCGGTCCAGGCGAGCAGGAGGTTATGAGTCCGCGGCTGGAGATCGCCTCCCCTTTCTCCAACGGGCCTGTTCAACACCCTCCTCGGCACTCTAGTCTGGAGCCGCTGGGCACGAATATTGGCCAACAGTTGCAGGACATGCAAGGCCTACGACTCAGATCCACTTCACCAGCCAGCATGGCGTCGAAAGGGAAGGACCCAGAAGATCGAGGCCCGCCCGTCCCTCCAAAAGACCCCTCCATCCGATCTGGCAGGACCGGCCAGCTTATTGAAGAGAGGGAGAGCATAGGGTCGCCCATGTCCCCAACAGTGTCATTGCACCGACCGCCTCCACCAGAACCCGAACCTGAATCGGCGCTTCCTTTTGACTTCCATCGGTTTCTTGAACAACTGCGGAACAAGAAGGCAGACCCGGTTGCCAAGTACCTGCGATCATTTCTGAATGAGTTTGGAAAGCGGCAGTGGATGGTACATGAGCAGGTCAAGATTATCAGTGATTTCCTGGCCTTCATCGCAAATAAGATGGCCTTGTGTGAAGTGTGGAGGGATGTATCCGATGCTGAATTTGATAATGCCCGAGAAGGCATGGAGAAACTCGTCATGAATCGACTATACGCGCAGACTTTCTCACCAGCCATACCTCCACCACAGCCGATACCTGGCGCCAAGCCACGGCGGAAGGGGGCGGAGCGACCGCTGGGACCCGGACGGCGTGGCCAGCATCAAGAAGACGTCGAGCGCGACGAAGTGGTTGCCCAGAAGATCAATATTTATGGCTGGGTACGGGAAGATCATCTGGATATACAACCAGTCGGCGAAAGTGGGAAACGGTTCCTCAAACTCGCACAACAAGGTACGAGGGTTTCTGTCTACGCTTCAAGGCCACTGCTGACCTCGACAGAACTATTGAAAATCAAATCCTACCGAGCTCCGAGAGATAAAATCATATGCATTCTTAATTGCTGCAAGGTCATCTTCGGTATGTCTACGTAGTCGTACCGAATCTCAACTTGATGTGCTCACAAGGTTCAGGACTTCTCAAGCACTCCAAATCCGACTCGTCAGCGGACTCATTCATGCCGCTCCTCATATATGTCACGCTCCAGGCAAATCCAGAACACATAGTATCGAATGTCCAGTACATCCTCAGATTCCGGAATCAAGAGAAGCTGGGAGGGGAAGCTGGCTATTACCTCTCATCACTGGTATGAAAGGATTTTTGCTACTCTCACATCATGGCTGCTAACATTGTCTATCAGATGGGCGCTGTCCAGTTCATCGAGAGCATGGATCGTACAACGCTTACAATTTCGGATGAGGAGTTTGAGAAGAACGTTGAGGCTGCAGTCTCTGCCATTGCCGAGAAGCATCGGCTAGAATCACCCCCTACATCGGCCACCGCAGAGAGGCCACCGCAATCCATAATTGGTATGGGTGAATCTTCGTCAACCAGGCCGTCTCTGGATAACGATGCCACAACCCGCTCGTCGTACACACCTCACCCATCAACTTCCAATGATGACAACGGAGAATATGATGAGAAAGCCGCAATTACTGGTCTACTTCGAACGATTCAGAGGCCGCTGTCCACGATTGGTAGAATGTTCTCAGACAATGATGAGCCAATGGCTGGTTCATCAAGCGCATCGGGACGCAGTCCCGCACATACCCCTTTGCCAGATGCGAGACCGAACGCAGTTCAAAGAGTCTCGAGCCATCAGGGCCGCCATAGTGCGGAAGAGGCCGCAGCGAGGCAGGCCAGCGCCGAGGCAGCAGAGGCACATAGGCTGCACAGGGCAGAACACGCCACCGTCGTAGAAACGCTTGCCGGAATGTTTCCCGACCTCGATAGGGATCTCATCAGTGACGTAGTTTACCAAAAGGAAGGACGGTACGTCAGCCTCAACCATATCACATGATTTGTATGACTAACTAACAGGATCAATGTCACAGTGTTGGTCTGGCTGTAGATGCCTGTCTTGCATTGTCCGCATAAGCGTCTGCGGCCAACATAAAATGGAAATTGGAACTGGTTTAAAGAGATGAAGGGGGTGAAGGTGATACCAGCATCAGCATTAGCGATAATCGAAGACGGACTGGCCCAGACGTCCTAGTTGTATGGGGGGGCCCAAGACGGCGGCGGGCCAAAGCCTCGCCTGTCCAGGCTCCAGTCTGTCATAATTATGCATTACCAAACATCAACGCCTCGGGGCACTTCTGTCCTTGACACATCTTACCGCGATCGTGTGAGCTTGACAAAGTCTGTACCATGCATGACCTTGATGCTCCGCAGCCAAGTGGCGCCTATCCGGAATTTCTATCCGGCAAAAGCAAAAGGGATGTCCTGCCTCCTGACGGAATCGAACCGTCGATCTTCGCATTACGAGTGCGACGCCTTACCGCTTGGCCAAGAAGGCTCGAATTTTAGAAACTTTAGTATAAAACATAATTCCACAGAGTTTTAGACCAACGCTAGTTAAATTTTATAAGATATAACTTATATTTTAAATAAATAAAGGAAATGCTTTTTACTTATAATATTTTCATAATATTAGAATATATTTTAGTATATTAGTTTTTATTTTAAAAATAACATTTAAATTTATCTTACTTATTAATATAAGTACTTTTAAAACATATATTTATAATCTATATTACTTAAACCTTTAGAAAATGAAAACTATAATATTAAATTTTAATAAATTAAATAAGTTTTAGTAAATAGGAAGTTTTAGCAACGTTTTAACTTACGTTTATAAACTTATTCGTATTAATATTATAATTTATTAATGTTAAAGCTATTATATTTTATGAGCTAGTTTAACTTTATTATAAAATATATTTTAAATAAATGTTATATTTTAACGTTATTATTCTTTTATTATTAACCTTTATAAAGAAAGTTTAACTTTATAACTAAATATATTTAATAATTTATAATAGTTTTACTTTAATATAATATTTACTTTTATTTTAAAAAGATTATTATAGTTTTAATAATAATAATAATAATAATATAGTACTTCAACCCCTCTATAACCTTCGATATTTACCTTATTTTAGCACTGTGTAAAATAGCCTTAAAGAGTGAGTACTAAGCCTTTACAAGCGAAATCATACACCACTGGGTCTACAAATTCTACAGCCGAAGTGTTGTTGTAGCCCAGCAAAATCAGGGTCTCGCTGTCAGCCTGATACTTGGGCCAACCCTTTACAGACGTCAGGCCATCCGCAGGGTCGGCGGCAAAAGCAGCCCAGGCCTCTTGCATAGTCCGTGTAAGCTTAAGCTCCTCGTCTGATGGCGCGATACCACTGACTCGCTCCGTGTTGCCAACGACCATGTTGATGTCTGACCCGTGATAGGCTGAGCTGGTGAATGGCGGGTCGGATTGGTAGAAAAGGCGCAGGCTGTCCCAATCGGCCATGTATCGCGCGCGATAGCTCGTCAAGCCCAGGTCCGCCCGCCCTTGGGCGTCCGCTGCCAGCGGGCAAGTGAACGTCTGCTCCTCAAACAGGGTCCAGTTGCTCTCGGGGAGCACAGTACCACGCGCCAATGCCGAGATCCGGTAGAAGCCCGACTCGTGATCAGTCTGCAGCACCAGGCTTGGTATGCGCGCTAGGTTCCCCGAAGCAAGTCTCGATCTATATTCGGACCTTGGGAACACGGTGCGGTTGTCCTGGGTGATCTGGAAGGCTGGGAGAGCGCGACTGCCTGCGCCGGTCGTGGGCACGCGGGCGGCAGCGGCGAGGATGGAGTCGAACGTGATGTTAGGTGAGCGCATACACCCGAGTGTCGACGCTGACGTACCACATCCAAGCGTCCTCGTAACATTGTACCAATTTGACGCTGCTAGCTCGGCGCTGTTGCTGTCAAAGGAGAAGACGTTGCCAGAATGGGAGACAAGTCCTGAAACGATGGGGTCCTTGTGTGTGAATATCCAGTCAGCGTCGAGAAGGGTACCGGTATTGTTGACTTCAAGCAAGATGCTTGAGCCTTGAGAGATTAGAAGATTAGAGAGGCAGACAACCCACATCCTGAAAGGCATACGCCCAATTATTCACAGCCCAGGAGCCAGATGACTGCCCAGCGATTGTTACGCGAGAAGGATCACCACCAAATGCCTGGATGTTGTCTCGGATCCATGAAACGACCATGCGCTGGTCCAAGAGGGCTAGGTTCTTGACCTCGAGCTCAGGCGCGCCAGGAAATCCAAATATGTTCATACGAAAGTTGAATGTCACCACCAATACCTCCTGGGCATCCGCCAGAGGCTCTCCATGATAGAACGGCGTGTTGCTGGTTCCGGCTGAGAAACGTCCTCCGTAGATCCACACGAGCACAGGCTTCAGCTTGAGGCTACCACCAACAGCTGGCTTTGACCAGACATTCAAAGTCAAACAGTCTTCGCTTTGGGTATTGTTCAGCGAATTGACGAAATTGGCGTAGACTCGAGCGTACTGGTCCGTTGCATTTGGGTACGCAAAATACCTGGACTGGGTTTGGGGACAGTCGTAGCCCTGAGTTGAGACATCTGTCAGATGAGTGCACATGTGCCGCCGCTCAGTGTGACCATCCTAGGTATGTAACGACTCACATATTCGTCTGCGATGAAAGTGGCACTCGGCGAGAATGGCTTGACAGGTGGTGCAAATCTCAGGTCGCCCGTCGGAGCTTGCGCGTACGGGATTCCAAGCCATTCACACACCGAATTCTGATAGTGTCCGAGGAATTCACTGTCTTCTGTACGAGCCACGCAGTCGTTGTAGGCGGGCGACGCATGTGCAACAGCTCCGCAAAATTACAATGCGACACCGCCAAGCCGCCCAACCGTGCACCACTTCATCGTTTCCAATGGTGTCGGTGGTCCGGTGAAGATCGAAAGGTGAAACCGCGATCACTTCACACTGCCGGATGAGGAGTTCGGTCTATTCTCCCGAGGCCACGGTGATGAGAGGAGGTGTTGTCAACACCGCTCGTGAAAAGCAGAAGAAGAAAAAAG
The DNA here is from genome assembly GCA_001702395.2 of Diaporthe helianthi. Classification (NCBI taxonomy): domain Eukaryota; kingdom Fungi; phylum Ascomycota; class Sordariomycetes; order Diaporthales; family Diaporthaceae; genus Diaporthe; species Diaporthe helianthi. The sequence goes on along the minus strand of MAVT02000279.1, from coordinate 30,985 downwards.
GCATGGTATAAAGCACTAGCTGCTCACCCTGGTATCCGGCATACTAGGGCCGCTCGGCATCCGGGCTTCATATTACTGCGAATCCACCTATTGACAGTGGGGTCTTCTTGGCCCAGGGTTGAATTACTTGTCAAAGTGACCGAGGGTCTTTGTTCAACACGAGATTGGCGTATGAGATGATCCTCTACTCGATACGTAATTTACCTAGTATTCGATCTTGTGCTTGTGACACTCGGGTGTACTTTCAGTGACAGGCATTAATGGACAGATACTGCGCCGACCAAGCCTCGCACATTGATACAATCTCTCTCCCAGATCCCACAACAGCAGGGAGGGAGAGGTTGCACCCGGTCCCGTAGTGTGATTGTGGATAAATAGAGTAACAGCATTTGTAAATAACATGCTCTTTGTAACCCACCAGGGACACATGTAACGTCCGCAGGTCATACCGTATGTGCGTAGCAGGCAGGCTGTTTTAGCTGTAGAGGTAATACTTCCAATGTCCCGGAGTCTGCAACAGGAAGGGCTCACTCAGCGCGGCTACACTTCCTAAAGTCACCGAGGAACAGCAATACCTTACACCTTACATGCTTCTACCTTCCATCCGCATTATTGATTAGGATTGCGGAGTAGCTTAAATAGCCTTACCTTCGGAGCCATGGCAAGTACCACTTGACAATTGAAAATTCAGAAGGTAGACTTATTGCAACTTTTAAGCAAATACGCGGCAGCCTTCAACGAAAAGTACACCAGCCGTCTCTTTCTCTTCTCCATAATCGGGGCTTCAAGTATGGCGTTCTCACTTGTATCTGCGGTGGGCCTTGTTGCGGTTGTGTCCGCAAAGCCCATTGAGCAGCGAACCCAAGGTTTTGATGTCTCGGTCTTCGATGCTGGCTGCCTTCCTCACGGTACCATTTGCAGGTAAACACTGTCTTATTCCCTTGCCTGCTGCTTACCCAATAGATATAGTCACAGCACAGATCCCATGGCGATTTGGGTGGAATGAATCGATCGCTAAGAAGAACAAATAAACAAGAATGGGGCTGGGGAAAGAAGACAACAACCTAAAATTGATCAATAAATATCAAGTGAATCAAAGTTTGGAAGCTGCTGGCTAACAAAATCTTTTTCTCAGCTTCCATTTCCATGTTACCACCGCCCTGCTGCCTGAACCGACCAATTGCAGCTCTTCGACCTACACGGCCTACCTCCTCCCTAATGTTCCTTCCACCACCTGTGACGATTCGTCCATTCTCTGGTCCTTTGCCACTGACAGTTCTGATGGAAACTACACTCTTTTTCTTGAAGATTTCAAGCTGGGCCTGTTCGCTTCCAAGGTCTGGAATAAAACCGATTTCCCCATCATTACGGCTGGTGCGACGGTATACCAGCAATACACCGGACCTGCTAGCTTTGTTGTCCTGTAAGGACATCTTGGTTCATATAGTCAGGAGATGCTTAGATGGAAGACTTTAGAGTATACCTAGGTACCCTAACGCATTATTTATGATTTACCTTGGTTAAAACCAGGACAAAAAAAATCTTCTCATGGAATGCCAATGGTTGTGAAAGTCAAGCCTTCACCTCTTTCAACAAGCAAGTTATTAGTCACTCAGTTCAAGGTGCACAATGCTACAGCGTCACACAGGTCATGGTTTAAATGCCAAAATTTTCGATGAATTCAACGCGTGCATGTTTGCCCTCCGTAACTGGGATGTCATAACGATGCCAATAGTCTCTTCCCATCCGCCCTGCTGTTCCACGTGGGCTCCGGATGTCACTCAGAATGGAAATTTACCCTTGACTGGATTGAAGAATTCCAGATGTCCAGTGATGGTTTCCAGGCCAAATGGCCTAAACGGCATCCCATCCCCTATAGACTTCCCATTGCAAGTGTGAAAACCAACGGCGCTCCGAGTCCTCCAAACTCCATGACCAACTCAAGTTTTGGAAGACCATCCATCATAGGCTTCCGGGTTCAATTTGCGTAAAAAAAAGTGAAAATTAAAGCATTGTGAAAAGAAAAATGCCAGGTCGTCAACTTGTCCAAGGCGCCTTGCATAGCAGCCTGCCTGGCTGTGGAGAGCTTCAGCTCCGGAGCTTGGGCACTAGACTGGTCGAAATCACGCAGAGCTAGTCAGTCCTCTTCGTCCTCACCCTCTGCGTCGCCATCTTCGATTGTGTCATAGTCTTCCTCATCGACTTCAACTCCCCCCTGATCATCGTCGTCACCCTCGCGCTGGAATCGAAAGCCGAGGACTCTCCTGAGAGCATGAGGTCCCAAGGATTTATCTCCCTGGAAGTACTGAAGTGCGTTGGAGATTTTTTTCATCTTATTCTCCTGCATTTCCTGCATTCGGGTATCGATTGTGTCGCGAGCTAGGAAACGCACGGCGTGCACGTCTTTGGTCTGGCCTATGCGAGCGACTCTGCAAATTGCTTGCTCCACGGACCGGTTGAACCACGGGTCCGCGATGACAACACGGTTGGCCATCGTGAGGTTGAGACCCTCTCCTCCACACTTCATGGACATCATCTAGAATTATGGTCAGAGGAATTCATCTTGCTCAAGAGGGCTTGGATTCGGGGACGGTACTTGCCATGACTTTGATGTTGCGGTCCGATTGGAAGCACTTCTTCGCCGCTTCACGCTGTTTGTTGTCCATCTCGCCAACGAAGTATAAGAACTCAATACCTTGATCCTGGAAGACTCTACCCAGCAACTTTTGAATCCCAATGAATTGGAAGAATAAAATTATCTTGTCATCCGGAGCAGCGTTCTGCCAGGCTCGAATCTGCTCCAGGATTTCGTGCATCTTGGAACTAAGCGGTACTGCCGCCCTAGAATCTGCATCAAGGTCTTGGAACAAAGTCGTCCCAAATTCCTCCTTTGGTTGGAACCCCAAAAAGTCGTCTCCCCGTCCAGACAGACCGCATGGCTGCGGCGTTCCCAAGGGCTTTTTGCAGCGAGGACAAAGGATTTCCCTCTTTTTGAACTTGCAGAACTCGACCCTTTCATCGAAGCAACTTTTACACCACATGCAGTGGCAACTTGACTTGTGTGGATCTTCCTGCCTTTCCGTAGAGCAACTCGGACACTGTGCTCTATTGAGTTGGATCAGTTTCTGTTCCAATTTGTCTGACTTCTTCCGTGCTGGTTGAGGGATTATGGGTTGCGAGATCCACACTCCAAAGTGGTCGATGAAAGGAGTCTGAGCGCAGCCCCGGCTGTGAGCTTTATCCCTCATCTCTTTCAGCTGGTCCGACGTCCAGATCCCACCCCTGACAAGTTGTTCCAGTAGTAGAGGGCTGGCAACGAGCTGTCGAAATCTCAGCGCGACTTCACACAGGGATTCGAAGCCCAATTCTTCAGCTTTGGAAGCACTTGTTTCACCTTGCGAGTTCTTGCTGGCCTGGCTGGGCTGTGCCTTTGGATTCGGCGTCTTTCCCGACTTTTTGTTGATGTACTCCGTGATATGCTTCTCCAAGTACTCGTAGATGATAGCCTCCTCAGGGGATAGTGAGAAAGAAGGTGCGTAGTAGTGAGTTTTGGGTAGATCATACAAGGGTCCGCCCAGGAGTTGATGCCCTGGAACCCGCATGTATGGAGGTTAAGAGTCGGCCATTAGAGGAAGGAATTGATTGAATTGTACTTGTCTAGTTCTAAGAGAGGTTGAAAGACGACTTTCTAACCTTACACCTTTAAATATATAATAGATACGCTCTGAAACAAGGGTTAGGGGCGTTGTCCTCTATACACCCCCTATTAGTAGGCTACCTTTTATAGGCTCGTTAATGCCCTACTTTTATCTTTTTATAGAAGGCGCTAGTAGGTAGTAGCCCTACCTACCTTAATTATCTTCTAGGTAACTATTTACTTAAATTTCTAGCCTTACTTCCTTCCTCTACCCTTAATACTACTCTCTTTAGGTGCCCCTGCTACTTGTATACGCTTTGTTTTTGTATTTTAGACCTTAAATTTAGACTTTTGAGGTTATTTTAATTAGTATACTATACTTGTATACTTGTAAAACGATACTTTTTAACTGTATGAAAATAGTAGGAAGTTATAGTAGTTATAAGGGCTATTCCCTCCCTGCTACTCTAGCTAAGCGTAAGGCTAGAAATAATAATAATAATGGTGCTCCTCCTTCTTCTAGAGAGCCCTGTCGCCCTACTTCTAAGTACGTTAAGAAGCGTAGTACTAAGGCTAAGCGTCGCCTTATATAGTAGCGTATATATAGATGTGCTTTCTTTCCTTGTTTTTAACTTTATACTAACAATTTTATAGAGGCTAATGCTGCCTAGGTAAATATTGCTTATCTTTAGGCTAAGCTTAAAAAGGTATATACTAAGTGTGCCTAGTTTAAGCGTAAGGCTTATATTAAAACTAAGGTCTAGAAAACTAATAAGGCCCGTTACTCTCCTTATACCTACTATATATAGTCCCTTATATATAGTTATAAAGGCTATCCTAACGAGATTAACTATTTTAAGTATAATAGAAAGGGCGACCGTTGTTTCTACTGCTATAATAGTAGCGATAAGTATAAGCTTATTTCTAGCTTTCTTAACCTTTACTAATAAAATAGTAGGCGCTTACGAAGACCTTACTAAACCTATCTCTTATAGTATAAGTAAGGATGTAGCTATAAAGTATAAGGCCTACTATATTAATGTACGCAATAAGATTCACACTACCTATAAGACTGTTTAGGATATAGAGGTGTGCGGTGTTTTTGCTAGTTGGTTTAGTACTAATGGTAAGGATAAGGCTAGTAATGGCGTTTCTGCGCTCGTTAATTAGGAGCCTAAGGCTTCTTACGATAATAGTGCTATTGCTAGAAACGACGATAAGGCTAAGAATAAGGATAATGAGGTAGATAATAATGTTAATAAGGATAAGGCTTAAAAGCCTATCTATTTATCTTCTCCTCTAGTTTTTTAGTACCCTTTTAAATAGCGTTTTAGGGGCTTAACCCGCTATATAGTATTCTATGCGGGTTAAATGTATTTTTAGGGGTAATGTTAGAGTTATAAGGAATAGTAGGACTATTAAGAGTACTTTCTAGACGATACTAGGTTATAATATAGTTAGGAATTAGGTTCCTAAGTATTAGATTAGCTTTTAGGATTAGTCTTTCTAACCTTATTTTTAAATTTACTTCCTCTACTATCTCTTTTATATCTTATAAATTTAAGTAAGCTTTAAGACGCTTAAATAGAGCTTGTGTAAGAACTTTTATTAAACCATTAGCTAGTATCTTTAACGTTTCTAAGTACGTTACTTAAAAGGTACTACGCTAGTATTTTTACTTTAGCTATATTTATTAAATATCAATATAGTAGAGCTTTATATAAATCCTTTTGCCCTTGTATATAACTAGTTATATAGTCTAGTTATTATTTAAATAAATCGTCTAGGCCTTACTAAAGTCTAATAGTATATCTTAAAATAGCTATTATAGAGCTATTATCTCTTTTGCTATAAGCTTAAGAATAAGTAATTTAGCCTTAGTAGTTAAAGTTAATACTATAGCTTATTTAAAGGCTTTCTATTGTATTAGGCTACTGAAAAGCATTATTATATAGCCTTAAGAGGATTTTCTATCCTCTTTATTATCTATAAATAAAGCGTCTTTAGTAATTAGAAGCGCTTATACTTTATTACACCCCCTATATTATAGCTTGAGGAATCTGGTTATATATAAATACTTAATTATATAGTTTACTGCTGTAATATGTTGTGGATTAGGATTTGTGAGCGCTTAAGAAAGCCTTATATAGGTAAAAGCGACGTTTAGTTGTAGTATTATCGACGTATAGAGTATAGAACCTATACGTTCTTAAAACGCTTTAATTTCCGCTATAGAAGCTTGTCCATCGTATAGTTCTAGTTCTTTGGTTAATAATAGTATATATAGTATTATTTCCAGGTTACTATCTAGATAGAATTTTTAAGCGACTTTTTCGATATATAAATTGTATACTAGTAAGATAGTTCTTTTCTTCCTATCTCAAAGGATTTAAATCCCTAGGAACTATTCTACTTCTCTATAGTCTTTGTATTTATACTTTACTTATATTCTAGCTTTTAGGTAGTTATAGTCTTCCTTAGATTCCTTTAGATATAGTATTAAGATATTATTAATATAAAAAAGGCCTATAAGGCCTATTTCTAGATTTATAAAGAGATAAGGCTCTTTTAAAGAAGCTTATAAACTGAGTCCTTTTAAAGTTAAGGAGAACTCTTTATACTAAAGAAAAGGAGAGTCCTTTAGTCTATAAAGAGCCTTTATAAGCTCCCTATATTTACTAATTCCCTTAAATCTATCTAGGAGTTTATAGAAGACTAGCTTATACCTGTTTCTATTTATATTTAGGAACGCGGTTGTAATATTAATTTAATCTATATTTAAGTTAAAGTATATAGCTAAGGCTATTATTACTTAGAACGTTCTTATAGTAAAAGTCGCTATATAAGTACTTTCTACTAATGTTTATAGTTGTAAATCCCCTTAGATAACTATATAAGCCTTAAAGGAGGTTAAATAACTTCCTTTATTAAGTTTATACTTATATAGCTATTATATAAGTAATAGTTTAGAATGGGCTTTTTCTCGCTCTATTATCTTCTATATACCTAGCTTAATTAGTGATCTAAGCTTACGGTATATAGCTTTAAGCTATTTTTTATAGAAAGGGCTATTCTAGGCTTATTTTTATGTTATTATCTCTAGTAGTAACTTAGTAATATAGTACCTTAAGGGATCGCTTATTGTAAGTAGTAGTACTACCTTGTTATAGTGTTTTAACACAGCTGTAAATACATAAAATAGCGTAGTAAATTGTTTTACCTAATTTACGCCTTAAATCAATCTTTTAAGTTGCTCTAGTAAGTAGGTTGTTATAAAATATCCCTATATATATACGTCCTTTTATAGGCCTACGGTATATATAAACTAATTAGAGGTTTACTAACTTTTATCTCTCTCCTAGATTTAGGCTAATCTTTATATAGGTTACTATTTAGTTATTTCTAGCCTTAGTCTTTCTTCTTATCTCTAACCTATAGAATCCCTTCTATTATTAGGGTAGTGTGCTTCCTAAACTAGAATTTCTAGGCTATTAGAGATTACCTCTTTGCTTAAAGTTATCTTTGCTATTAAAACCTATTCCCCTTACTAAGTTACGCCCCTTTTAGGGGCCTTTGGAGTATACTCTAGAGTTAGGAGGCTAATTTATCCTTTTATAGCTATTTCTCTTAATAGTTAGCTAGGAAATAGGCTTTCTATAGTATTATTTTCTACGCTTACTAAAGTACTACTCCTAGTAGGCATAGACTATATTAGTATTTAAGAAGGTTTGTCTTAAGCGCTATTAAAGGCTACTCCTATCCTAGTTAAGATGTAGATAACGTCTTAAATCTTAGATAGAGTGAGTATTTTAGCTAAAATCTACTTAGCTTCGCTAACTTAAAGACCGTTTTCCTCCTTGTTAATTACATTAATATAATAGAGGTTCTTGTTAAAAACTATATTCTATATTAAAATAACCTCTTTAAGCGCAGGAATTTATATTCTATATATATTTAATGCTATATACCCTATAAGATACCTAATATAGGCTCTCTTATAGGTTTTAAGGTAGCGCCTAGAAGAGTTGTTTTCTCGCTTTCTAATAAGTATATATACTTTATATTTATAGGTATATATATTCCCCTAGTTTAGAAGTAAGCTTTAAAGCTTATCTTTAATTTAAAGCGGTTTATACTAACGGAAATAGTAGTTAAACTACTTATATAAAGTTATATCTAGTAATTATCCCTACTTTTTAAGTAAAGGTGATATATTGTAAAGATAGGCTGCTATAACGATTATTTCTAGCTATAGCTTAAACGGTAGATTTAAACTAAGTAGAAGTACTAAGGTCTTTTTAATAAGAGCCTTTCTAGCTCTCTTACCTCCCCTATTTACTTCTAACGTTTATAGTAGAGCGATTTCTAACTTAATACTACTATATTTCGCCTATTATATATAGTTAGTATCTATAATTTAGCTAATAACGGCTGCTTCTATATCCTGTTTAATCTTGTAAATTATAAGGCTGTATTACCTTTGAATAAGTGTTTTAAATTGTTGAATTGCTTAGGATATATAGTCTTATATCTTAGATACTAACGGGTAGATAAAGAGTTTTCTACTATATTCGTTATAAATAATTAGTGTATAGGAATACCGTTTAGGGTACGTTTATATATAAATAAGTCCTAAAATACCCTAAAGAAGGGTCTTAGGCTCTAATTTTCTAATAGAGCCCTTTATATATGTTTTAAAGTATATGCTTTTAAATAGTATTTATAGTTAATTCTCTTAATTCCTAAGATTTTAACTCCTCTACCTTACTCTATAAGCGTTTCTAAGGCTTGTATACCTAGGTAACTAGATTATAGGTACTAAAGTTAGATGGAATCGTCTCTATTTAGGGCTTTATCCTAAGAGGGCCTAAAGAAGCGCCCTTTTATCGTCGCAAAGATTTAAATATTAACTATTCTAGCTACGCTTAGCTTAATCTCTAGTACTTAAAAGTAGGGAAAAGAGAATAGCTTATATTTAATGAAGACTAGATTATACTTTTAAGTAAGTTCTGTGATAGTTACGCTTTCTAAAAGTGACCTGAAATGTAGTATAGCGTTTTTCCTATAGTACTAAGCGCCTATTTCTTAGAGGAGCGCCTTAGAAATGATGTTAACGTAGAAGTTTTTTACTATTACTATATTTTATAAGAGGAGGTCTTCTATATACCTCCCCTATTCTCTATAGATCGCGTTTTTTAAGTGCCTCGTTCTATATCTAAGTATTTCTATAGAAGAAGTACCTACTTTAACTATATTGTTATATAGGTTTAGTTTAAAAGACTTTAGATCTAGTTTGTTAATACTATTAACTAAGTGTATAGCTTTATAGTTATCTAAAACTATACTTTTAGAGAGTGTATATAGGGAATTTTCAATAGTTATATATATTCTTAGCTTAACTCTTTTGTTAGGTAGTTATAAAGGATTAATATTAGTATATACTATATATTTAGTAGGTGTAGAATTTATTCTAAGTGGTAAAATGTATAGTATAGGCTAAAGAATTAATTAAGATAGTATAAGTAGAATAATAATAAGAAAGAGCCTAAGAATCTAGAAAGTAAGAGTAGAAGGAAGGAAATAAATAGTAAGGGTAGATTACTCTAACTTAAAAGTACCTAGGTATAGTAAGCTAATGTTAACCCCTTTACTTAAAGGGCTTAAATTAGTCTTTTTATCTATCTAACCCTTCCTCTTTAGTTCCTAGGTAAGGTTTTTAAACCTTTTTTCCTTAAGTTAATCTTTAATCTTTTAAAGCTAGGTTTTAGAGTATTATCTTATAATAAAAGGGGTTTTCACCCTTATTACAGCGTATTAAAGCGTGTAATAGTTCGTAGGTTCCTAATTATACTACTTATTACAGCTATCCCTCTAGTATAGGTATTTTAGTGCGTTTCTAGTATTTAAGCTATTTAATTCCTTCTAATAGCTATTTAGGTAAGAAGTTTTAGATATAGTAGTAAAATATAAAGCTTCCCTTCCTAAGAGTATAGCGAAAATAAAGGCACTTCTAAACTAGTCTAATAGTTTACTAGTGTAAAGTAAAGCCCCTAGTATTTTAGCTAAATCGCTAAGCCCTTAACATAGTTTTCTAAGTACTTCTTATTTAATAGCCTCTTATCGCTTTATTTAAGCCTATCTAGGAGTAATTTATATTAAGATAGCTTATAAGAAGTCGTCTACGCTAAGGAACCCTTTAATTTAAAGTATCTAGTATATATAAGCTTATAAGTAGAGTTTATTAAATTCTCTATACTAAATATTAGGCTTAATTCCTAATTTCCTAGCTTTCTTTAGGTACTATATATGGGCCATTTAAATTATATTTATCTCGCTTAACTTTAATAGAGTAAGGTCCTTTTTAATCGCTTTAATAACTTCTTATATAGTAAAGTTATTTAAATCGACTATTCCTACTATATATATAAAGAGAATATTATTAGAAATAGTCTTTTATATCTATTCCTAAATCTTCTAAAGATTAGTTACTTTAATTAACTTATCTAGGATAAGGATTATTCTTTAACTAAGTTATCTATTGTATTCTCTTTCTAGCTATTCCTTAGTATTTTGTTTAAGAGTAAGGGGGGTTTCGTCGTCTATAAGTTATTCTACTTCTTTATAAGCCCTATAATCTACTATATAAGCTTAGTAAATCTCCCTCTAGGCTTAATTGTATAATATAACCTATTCTAAGAATTCTAGGAACCCCTTGGTTATTTTGTCTTTCTTAACTATGTTGGAGTTAACTTAATCCTAGTAATTTTAAAGTTAATAGTGCGATCCAAGTAGTATATACTACTTAGGAAAGGTATATAAGTCCTTATAGACTACCTCTAAAGTACTAGAGGAAGCTATTGTAGAGTTTTCTCGTAGAGTTAGGAATAAGGATTTAGAGAAAGTACTATAAAATAATTAAACTAATTAGTCTAATATAGGCTTTCTTATAAGAAGAATTAATTACGTACTAGGCTTATAACTATAAAGGTTAAGAGTCGGCTATTAGAGGAAGGAATTAATTAAATTATACTTATCTAGTTCTAAGAGAGGTTGAAAGACGACTTTCTAACCTTATACCTTTAAATACATGACAGATACGCTCTGAAACAAGGGTTAGGGGCGTTGTCCTCCACAGCATGATCATGACATGCTCCAAGAGTCGATCCAACTCTTCGTATTCCTTCTCGGCTCCATCCGGGGAGAACAGCCCTTGTTTTCCTCCAAGATACTTATCCCTGAAGGCCGGAAACTCTTCAACCAGAGGATGTCGGATGAACTTGAGGTATGAGTATAATTCAGCTATGCCATTCGGTGTAGGGGTTCCAGAAGCACACCATCTGTGTTTGGCCTGCAGCTTGCAGCAGACCTTGAAAGTTTCGCTAGCCCGATTCTTTATCTTGTGCGCCTCGTCGAGACAAACTCTGAAAAATTCCGATTTGAACAAGAACGACTGCTTCTTGCTCTTCGGTCCCGCAGCCCTGAGAAGCTGGTCATAAGTCACAAGTATGATATCATTGCTCAAGGCTTCCACCGGCGTCTCCTCGCATTCTTTCGTGTAGACGCTGACCTTGAGATCCGGACAATGATGTTGGGCCTCCGATTGCCATTGCATGACAGCAGACTTGGGAACCACGATCAGTGTAGTAGTAAGTCCGGTCTTGGAGCGCTTGTTCATCCGAAAGTGTGGCATGTTAACGACGATGCAGGCCAAGATCTCCACCGTTTTGCCAAGGCCCATGTAGTCAAACAATGTCGTTGGCAGGAGCAACCAACCCATACCTACTTTACCTAGACTACCATAAGTAGGTCCCTTTTGTTTAGGGACCTTTAGCTAGAGAATTCAACCCAACTAACAACAACCTACATAGACCTACCTACAACGTACGTACGTTTAAAACCTACCAACACTAATTAGTAGTTGTAGGACTACAAATAGTTAGGTGGAAGAGGCAAATTAACGAAGATTTCCCTTAACGATATTCTTTTTGTTAATAAATGCTATATAGTGGTTTATTGCTACTCTAGGCCTCCCTAATATTATAAACCCTTAGGTAAACCAACTACAAAGATTAGTTATAAAGTGTAGCTTTCCTTGCGCTTGCATATTTGCTACTACTTAATTAATACGCGTTATTTACGCATAATTATATATAATTTAAAATACTATATTAGGAGTAACAAGCATTTTTTTTACACCTAAAAAGGGCTTTTTTATTCTTTATAAAGCTTTGCGCTTTTGTTTATTAATAACACTTGTAGCAGGAAAACGCTACGCAGCAACGTTATAAGCTAAAGCGCGTTACAAGCTAGAGTAAGTTATAAGACTGCTTTTTTTTAGTTAGCTTTAGGAAAAAGAATACTTAATGCGTTCTCGCGCTTTTAATTTTAATTTTAAATTTTTTCCTTAATAACATTAACTTTAATAATATTACTTTTTCTTTTATTATAAATAAATCTTCCTAAACATTAATATAAATAATTTTACTTAACTATTTGTTTCGCTATATATAGCTATCATTGCAACTTTATTATTGCAACTTTTTTATTGTAATTATTAAATAATAATAACATTATAGCTTTTTTTAGCAACTAGGCTACTATAAATAATAATAGTATAATCCTTATAAAAAAATACAAAATAAGTAAGCTACTAACGGTATACTTAACACTTAATTTAATATATTATAAATATATATAGGCTAAGCTTTAGTTTATATTGCTAAGCTAAATAGCTACAATAAAGCACTTTGTTATAGCTTTTATAAGCTTGCTAGTAAGCTATAACTAGTAAAGCCTTTATAACAACAACTTTTTTTATACTTAATAAAAAAACTTTTTGTTATAAATAAAGAATATATTTACAAGATTGCTAATAGTATACTAAAAAACGCTAAAAATCTTTTTGCAAACAAAAAGCATATATACAAGATGTAATAACTAACCTATTACTTTATAGCTATATGCTTTTGCATAATTAAAAGAAAAACTACTGTAGGTAAACTTTAAGCTTTGCAATATCTTCTTTGCACTAGAATCTTTAATAAACAAAGCTTATATAAAACTACTAGAAAAAAGCTTATTACTAGCAAAAGCTTAAGCATTAGTAGCTTAAACATTAGCAAATCTATAGCCTTAAAACTTAGTTATACATTAAGTAGCTAAGCCAACTAAATATATAAAAGTATAAAGTCTAGGGCTTTAATTATTGCAGCAACCTAGGTTATAAGATTTACAACTATTACCCCTAGTTTAACTACTATTCTTAAGCTATAAAAAAAGCTTACAACTACTTTAAGAAAATATTATATTAATATATAAATAGTAACTAAATCTACTTATATAATTGCTATTAAATATACTATAGTTAACTATAAAAATAGAAGTATTTCCTAAAGTAGTTCCTATACTATTTAATTAATAGAAACAAACTTTATACTAAAGGTACACTTTATACCTAGTATTGCTCTAGTTATAAAATCTACAACCGCTACTAATTATAATAATTAAATATAATTCTTACGAAATACTTTCCCCTTAGCATATACTAAACGAGAGACTAAAATTAGTAAAGTTTGTATAGTTTGTAAAAACTTTTAAATTTTCTTAAAAGTACTCCAAAGATTTATATAACTTATTAAACAACAAAATAAAAATGTTTTTTAATATTTGCTATTATGCTAAAATCCAACTAAGTTAATTTTATATAATTTTTCCCTAGATATTAAAAAAGAAAGCGAAAACTTACTACTTTTACTTTGTAAATTAGGCTAATACGTTTGCAACAGTATACTTTAAAATTAAAATATACTTTAATATAAACTTAAACTATTAATACTACTATATAAACTAAATAACTATAACGTTTACGCAAATAAAAGCTTAAAACCTAGATAAAAACTTTTATAAGGTTTTGCAAATTATACTTAATAAACTTTAGTTGTATTAGCGAGCATTAAGCCTTAACTATACTAAAGAAAATAACCTATAAATAACAGTTATTAAAGTATACAAAAGTATACTAGAACTTAAAATAGTATTATTTAAACCTACTTAACTATACAAAAAGTTATTTTTAAACCTAAGATTTGTAATAAAAACAAAGCTTAGCTATATAAGCAGGATAAATATAGTAAGTAATGCCTAAAATTAATTCTACATTAATTGCAAGTATAGTAGTTAGTTCCAGGGCAAATAAAAATAATTATTATAAAGTTTTTATCGAGAGAACTAAGGATTTAGATATAGCTAGAGAACATTTAGAAGATATAGAGGATTTAATAAAGGACGCCTATAAAAAAAGAAATGTTTTATCTACAAAAAAAAAAGCTATTAGTTAACAAAACACTTAGTAAGTAAAAAATACAACGCAAAAACAAACTTTATAGCGCAATGCAAATACAATAATTATAAGGAAAATAACTTTAAATACTTTTTTTTAGACTTTAAAAACTATAAAATAAAAAAAGACAAATACTACAACTGCTATAAAAGTAAAAATAAAAACAATAACTATAACACTAAGATATAGATTTATAAGGTAAACATTAACTTCTTTGCAAATAAAGCTTTTATATATAAATTAACTAGCTTTAATATATTTATAAATATAATAACTATATTGGCAAGCTAATTTGTCCTAAAAGATAAATACTTTAAAACATAATTCTAAGGAATTCTCTTAAACACGAGAGCTTTAATGGTTTTAACTATAGAATATAAGTAGTTCCTTATACTTTAGTAAGAATAATTAAAATACTATCTTAATACAACAACTATAAAAACAGCTAAAGTTAAATTTAAAAGCAGTATAGCTTTTTAATTAATAAGCACTATAAATATAAAAACCCTAGTAGAATTAATTACCTTCTACGTAATAATAACGCAAACACTTTTCCTACTTTACTTAACTAATATAAATAAACTTAAAGTTTACTATAATAATATTACTAACAAACTTACCTACTAGAATAGCGCAATTACTATACTAGTTTTTTATAAATAAGGGTACTTGTAGTTCTTTTTGGGGGAGATAGCAAACGCTATTTACTTTCTATTTAAAGTTAAGTTAAAGCAATTGCACTGCTAATTTAGATATTTAGCAATAAATTAGCTATACTAAATACTAGAAAAAGCTAAATACAAAAATATAAATAAAAAAGCTTTAGCAAAAATTAAGAAATTTTACTACTAATACTAAATAAACAAACTAGCGTTAAAATAGTTTAAATTTATACTTTGCGATAATTGTAAATTTAACTACAAAATACTTATAAATGTAATATACTTAAACAAATGCTTAATACTATATATAATAGATTAGGCAACAAGCTTCTAAAAAGCTAAGTTTTTTAAAAATATAACGGCAAAATATATATAGCAAATATTACAAGCCCTATAGATTAACACTTACTAAGGGCTATTAAACGTTGTTATACACAACGCAAGTATAAACTTTACATTAGTAGAGTTTCGCGCTAAAGCATAAATAATAGGCATTTTGTACAAATAAGTTTTAATAAAAGCGCACTAGTTTATTAGTAAAGTAGAGAAGTATTATTATTCTCTCTATAAAGCTTACAATACGCTATATATAAATCTTTATAGTAAGATAAACAATAAAGCTATTTTGCAAATAGCTATTAAAGCAATAAATAATACTACTAAGCCTAATAAACTAGTACCTATATTACTTATTTTTGGTATATACTTGCAAGTATTGCAAAAGTTACCCCTATTATAGCTTATATAGAAAAAGGCTAAAGTAGTTAGTAAGGCTATAAAAATGCTAAGAAAAACTATAGCTAAAAAGTAAATTTAAGATATACTAAATACTAAAAATAAACCTATTATAGATATAGATTTCCCGCTATAATGCAATGTTTGCGTATAGCGCAAGAAAAAAGGTTAAATAAGCCCATATAAAGTTATCTTTATAAACGGGTACAACGTTACGCTAAACTTGCCAAGTAAATTAATAACGTTTAAGTTTATAGTTATAAAACTATATTATAGGGATAAGTATAAGGAAAAACAGCTATTATAGCTAAAAGAAATCGCCGCTAGTTAGAATACTTTAAAGCAAAGTACTGCTAGTTAGAAAAACTAAAAAGCTAAATAACTATTATCTTTAAAGATAAAGAACTACATTATAGTAGCCTATATAACTAAATAAGAAAATAACAACTACAATCTAGCTATTAAGCTAAGGTAGAACGGCGCAATTACAACGCTAGGCCTCTTTTTTAAAAAATTAGACAAAATAAAAATTAATAACCTAATTAGCTAAAAAATATTTAAGTTTTAAAGGTATTTTAAGAAAAAGCATAGCAACTATTGTTTATTTAAGTTATACATAGTATAGAAAGTAAAAAAGAAAGTAGCTAAACTATATAAAAAAATTTAGTTAATTATACAAAGTTATAATAACTAAAGCAAGGAATTTATATTTATATAAAACTTAACAATTTAGTAAATAAGCCAGCAAATAATTGTTGCAATTACTCTATTACTAGTATAATTTTGGAAAATAATTTTAGCATTATAAAATATTACTTAAATATATCCTTAATTAAAGATAAAGCTTTAATAAATAATCCTTGCAAAACTACTAAAAAAGCTAAGAAATTAGTACCCCCTAAGCACTATTATTTAGGTTGTAAAACCCTTATATAGAATTACTAAGTTAAGCGTATACTAGTTTAATATATATTAAAAACACTATTAAAAGAAACTTAAAATAAACTACTTTATATATAATTTGTGCTTTTTAATTATAAAAACTATAAAGCTTTTTGGAATAGCTAAAATGTAAATAAATAATATATTGCTTTTAGCTACGCTAGAGTTTTTTTAAAAAAAAATAAAAAACTAAAAAAAGTAAAACTACAAGCTAAGCTAAAAACTATGCTAATATTAAGTAAGCTATTTAATTTTAATAACGCTTGTTTTATAATAAACAATAACTTTAATATTATAATATAGTAGAAAGAATAAGAAAACAAAATTATTCTTATTAATAGAATAGCTAAAGATAAACTATAATATTACTTGGAATAAAGAGCACGGGGAGTATATATTACTTCTATTTGTTAACTAAAGGCTTTATACAATCTTTTTGTAGCTATATAGGTTTAAAAGCTAAAGGAAAAACATTACAAATTTATTAACAAATAATTATTATAGTAAATAGAGAATACTATAAAAGGTATTTATTATATTTTATTAAACTTAAAAACAATAAAGCTATTTATTTTTACAAATAGTTTCTTTACAAATAATAAAAATTTAATATTTTAACTAAGTTTTATAATTATACTTGGTAACAAGTATTATATAAATAATAAAAGCTTTTAATTAAATAGAAATATACTTTATTAGTTATCCACTAAATATAAACGTATAACTTGGAGTATGCTAGCAAGTAAAATCTATAGAATAGTAAATAGTGTAAATATAGAAATTTGCTTAACAATAATAATTAAAATAGTAATAAAATAGTTATTGTTACTAAATATTTTTTTAATTATCTATACAAACTTTTATAGCTTGTAGAAATACTTAGTTAAACTAAGAACTATAAAAAAGAAAAAACTTATAATTAATATTATATTGCTACAATAGTTGTATAAGGCAAAGGAGATTGCAAAAGTATAATAAATTAATAGAAAAAACAACTTAGTAAATGCTATAACAAAAGTAATGCTAAACTTAGCCTTATAAAGGCTAGTTAAAAACAATAAGCTTTGTATATATATTAATAGCTTAGTACAAAGACTAAATACTATTAACAAAACCTTTAAGGAGTAAAAACCAAGGCGTAAAGTAAAATTTTAGTATTATTTATTATAAAAAAGCATTTAACGCTATTGCTATAAGGACGAATTGCTATACTATAAAAAGAATAAAACTATTGCTATTATATATTATTTTAAACGAAATTTGCTATTGCTATAGAAACAAATTGCTATAGATAGAATTATTACTATTGTATATTTTGGTGGTAATAAAAGAAAAAGTTGCAAGTATCGTTAGTAGGAGCAACCAACCTATACCTACCTTACCTAGACTACTATAAGTAGGTCCCTCTTGTTTAGGGACCTTTAGCTAGAGAATTTAACCTAACCAACAACAACCCACACAGACCTACTTACGACGTACGTACGTTTAGAACCTACCGACAAACAAAAAGCCAGATTTAAGAGCGAACTTGACCAAGTCGTCCTTTTCGTTGTCCTTCTCGCTCATGATCATGACTCCAATCGCGGGTAACTGGTGATTGTGAAGTGGTTCAGTCATGCCCATGAGTCGCCATTTGTAATCTCCGACTTTCTTGGGGCCATCTCCTGCCGACACCCATGGCTGGATCAGTTCTCCAAAGACCGCACGCAATATGCCGGAAAAGACACAGAGATCATGTTCGACGATATCTTTGTCCACGCCAGGAGTCTGCGTTGCGACTTTTTTGATGGCTTGTAGTTGTCCTCGAAGATGCACAGGGGCTTGTTCGATCTGCGGCAGATCTTTCGTGGCGTCCTTGTCGAGTGTGGCAGATGTCTCTCCTTTGATGCGAGAATATGCACCTTTCATGACCGTGTCCTTGATTTTGCGAGTCTTCTTCGAGATCTTGGGCCGTTTCACTGGCCTTGCGTCAGGGTCAGGTTGATTGTGTGGCTTCCGGGACCGTTTCCGCAGAGTTGATTTCCTGGACGTCCGGTCCTGCTGTGTCTCGGATTTTTCCAGTGCTGAAACTTGTGATCGCACGAGGTTTTTTGAAGCCTTCATTGCTTTGGTGATATCACCCTGTCTCCTATTCAATTCTTCCTCGAGTTCCTTGATGTAGCGTCGAATTTTCTCAGTGCGGCGGTTGTAGAAGTCAGCCAGGACCCCTTGGGCTTCTAAGTCCGCTTCTGAGAGCCGACTTTCTTCATTCCTAAAATGCTCCAGAAAACCACACAGGTCTTTATGATTCATCTTCGAGACGTCGGGAAGCTCGTCAATGGGGCTCGCAGCTGTGTCGGGGTGGCTGATATTTGCTACACTGCCATGGTTGTTCCTTGCGACCTCTGTGGGAGTGCCGGCCATGGTAGGTGTGTCAGAACTATTGTTGTCGAGATCCGTGGAGCTTGAACCATCATCATTTCCTCCCGTAGCCGATGCAGATGATGGTACAGCAGATGTGCTCGCAATGCTCGACGCAGCGGCGGGGGAAAGATTTGTGGTCCCGGAGGTCGGCTCTTGCTTGATGTACGTGCCTGAGGATGCCGCCTTCTCTAGGCTGTTGGACTGCTTGATGGCGATTTCCGATTCTTGGGCCGGGGTTGCGGTGGGATTGTCCACCAAAGATGAACCAACAAGATCATCTTGTTGAGATGATTGAGCGCCGCATTTGCCGCGTCCGAGCATCATCTTCAGACGCTTAGGTGGCAGATCGGATGATGTAGACTAACATATCCTCATGAGGTATGGATGGGTAGGACCTCGGGGTGGGAATGGAATGGGGATACTGAAATAAAAGAAAAGCAAGTTATCGGTTGGCAGCACTTGAGTCTGGGGCAACTGCCAGTCAGGTTAATCGCTGGCCTGCCTTCAAAGAGACCAAAAGGTGAAATCTTGCAAAGTGTTAGCCAACCTCCGCCTGCTAATGATTGCAAGTGTAAGGAAAGAAGGGGTGTAAATGTTGACCTACCCTACCTCTAGGTATCAAGGAATCGCTGCGGACGTTGGTCGACGCAGGGAGGATCAACTGGTGGGACGGGGCAAGTCGGGTTGCAAATCAGAAGAAAGTGGATATTGTTCGCAGTTTTGCCAGTGAGCTTGTTTACCGTGGACGAGACAGAAAGGAAGTGACGAATCCGCTGAGGCAAGAGAAGGCCGGCTCGGGGAGGCTGTCGAGGTGGGCTTCCGAAGCAGCCCACGGATCTCAGGGCTCAGTCAAGATATGAAGTGGCTTTGATGCGTCGAATATGGTCACAAAAAGGAGTGCATCACGGATGAGATGAACTTCCTCGGCAGGAGATAAGGGTCAAGGAAAGTGTGCTGAGGTGTGGGTCTGAAGGAAACCCGATGTTGGAAGATGCTGACCCTGTCGCAATGGATGGGTCGTTGGCGTAAAGATTGTGAAGAGGGTAACTTGTTGCTGGATCCCGAGCACTGTGTCGTTGGAATAACTGCTCAAGTGGTATGTTTGGGTAAAGATGTAGGGACCTTGACAAATGAAGTCTATTCCCAAGATGCTGCATGCGGAATGGAGACAACCCTGGCAGTGTGGTGCGGCAGCTCTAGAGGTTTGAGAGGAAAGTGTGCAGTGACTTCCGTAAAGACAGCACGATATCCAAGAGGGAAGGAAATCGAGATGGAGTGTCTTGCTATGGACTGAAGTTCTACAGAGTAATCCATACAAGCTCATGCCAGCGTCTACCGAGTCCTGGATAATACGAGCCCAGTGCCCAGGTGACCAGGACGACGCTCTCAGTGTTTCAGAAGGCATTTGTGAAGGTCAAAAACTTGCAAGACATCACCTACATGATTACAGTAACATCCAGAAAAGTTCTGATGCGGCAGTAGGAAGACCCTGTGGCTTGCTGTCCCCTGTGTGGTCATTTTACACGAGATTCAATGTTGTCCCCAGAGGTTGGGGAATCGGGACATCCAAGTAGAGCTCGAGCTCGCAGTTGCTGTTGACCAGCAGAGAATATCATCAGCACCTCGTCACTGCTTTGAACATTTCCACACGTTACCAGCCTCGTCAGCCTTGTAGAGCATGAGACCAGCCTCGCTTCAGTATGACACCTTAGAACAGAATTGGATTGACGATGGGCTGGTCACGGCCGTCACCGGGTACCTGAAGTCATAGTGATATGCGTCTTGAGAAATTGCCTGACTCACTGTCTTGCGGCAAGCAAAATTATAAAAGCAACAAAACGATTCGCACTACATGATGCAGACCTTCCGTCTGGTGTGATCACGACGAGTACAGATGATTTCAGTCTATGTTCATCTTTCCCCAACACAGCATCACTTTCAGAGATGCAGTACAAATCTAGACAAAAACCATACCGAGGTGTTGTTAATCAGTCGCCTTCACAGGCCTCCTCTCGCCTACGAGCCAGAGCTTTTCCCAACCCATCCATTCACCCGAGACCCACGGTCCCTCTGTCCAGAATAACTGTGCCTCACGAAGTATCTTCCAGGTACGAACCAGGAGGAAATTCACAGAAATGGAGCCCGAATGGCAGAGCCCGGGATTCAGGCCAGACAGGGCTGATTTTCTCACTGATGCTGAATTGTATGCCCTCGACACTTGGATGCTTGAACTTGGGCTGACTATGGTGTCTTTTATAGGGCTTTTGTACTCCAAGAGGAAGAATTATCCCTGCTGAGTAACACGATTATACAGCAATTAAGGCCGAGAGGCCCTTCCTCTCTCAGATCGGAGGTATGTGGCGACGTAGAAGGAGCGAATGCGTCTAAGGAGTGCCAAGTATGTGCTGAAGAGAAGCATGCCGATTTATACCCGCAGACCACGATCGAAAGTGATTGCAGATGCCTTTCTGAGGTGTGTCTGCTTTGTATGATGCAGCACACAAAGACACAGATGGAGTCGAAGGAATTAATAGAGGGTGCACTTACCTGCCCAATGTGCAACAGGCCGCTCGCAATACAGGAAATAGAGGAATATGCTGACAGTTCCACTTTCAAGACGTAAGTTTTTTGTAGTTTTTTTTTTCCTCCCGAAAAAAGAGCTGGCCCACAACTCCATCCAAGGCGCACGCAAACATCCCGAGCGTGCAGCCAAGTTCAATCGGAAATGCTAACACAAATCTCATCAGGTATCTGTCCCACGTGATCGACCGAACCGTAAAGGACATGCCCGACTTCACACGCTGTCCCAACCCAGCCTGCGACTCAGGCCAGGTCCACGAGGGCGGCGACGCCCACCCATTCGTAACATGCGCAGCCTGCAACACCCAATTCTGCTTCCGGCATGGCATCCCAACGCAGCCGCGGCAGCAGCAAGCGCCCTCGCAACACGAGAACATGTCCTGCGACGAGTACGACCGCTACCTAGAAGACCCAATCAACTTCCGAAGCGATCACCAGCGGCAGCAGGAGCGCGCCGCCGTGGAGCGCAGGGAGGAGCAGGCCGTGGCGCGCGCGAGGGAGCGTATGGAGGTGATTTTGGAGGGGCGGCAGCGGCGGCAGGCTGCTGAGAATAATTCGATATTGGAGCAGAGACAGTGGAGACAAGACTCGGCGAGGCAGGCGCGGGAGGAGTATGCGAGGTTGGAAGCGAGGCGGTATGAGGAGGAGTGTGAGAGGGCAGGGAGGGAGAGAAGGGCGAGGGCCGAAGACATACTCCGGAGAAAGGTGGAGGATGAGAACAGTGAGAGGCTGATTCAGGTCTCGACCAAGGCATGTCCTCGTGCTGGATGTGGGAATAGGATTGAGAAAAATGAAGGCTGGTGAGTTTCCTGGATATTCCTTTTGGCCGTTGCAAACTGCTCTACTAACCTTTGAAAACACAGTATGCACATGACCTGTCATTGTGGATATGAGTTCTGTTGGGTGTGCACTGGGCCATGGGTTGAGAACAGTTGTCCAAATTGTTTTGCTGGACCTGTGGTGCAATTTGTGTAGTTTCACGGGAACTGCCCTGTCCCTCCATCCATCGTCAGACTCGAGTTTGTTCGAGCATGAGTGGCATGGTCCTAGGGAGCAGTCACGATGTAGTTACCTACATTCAATGTTGTTGTTTGATTTCTAAGTTCAATTTTGGTAGCACGGTGTGGAAGGTGTGGTGATGAAAAAGTAAAAACAAATAAATTCAGATGTTCGCTCATTTTCCAGTTCAGCTTTTTGTCGTCAATCATACCATTTTCGTGTCCCCATCAAGTTTATCATTCCTCTCCTCTGTGTCACTACCATCATACGCAAGTTGCACATCATCAAGTGCATCGCCAACTTCCATCCAGTGGTCGCTACACGCAGGAATCGGGGACACCTTGCACAGTGCCCAATATACGCCCCCAGATATGATAAACCCGCCGAAGAAGTTGACATTGTAAAGATATCTGGCTCCGTCGGGGACGTCTCGACCAATTGCGCCCGCGAAGCCCACCACATTGATCAGGATGCCCGCACTATGACAGGAATTATCAGCATCATTCACACAAAAGGTTGGCTTCGACGGTTCATCATCTCTGTAGACTTACATGTAGGCGACATAAGCCCTCCAGTGCACTCCATATGTGAAATAGTACGGCCCGGTCTTTCGGGCGTCGTAGAGCTCTTTTATCTCAAGATAACCCTTCCTGACGACATAGTAGTCCGAACACATGACACCGGCGATGGATGATAGAAACACAGAGTAGGCTGAGAGATAAGTGGTGAACTTGTTCGAGTCGGTGAGGAGAGTGTATGGGCACATCGCTAGACCAACAGCAGCGCAAATGTAGCCTCCACGTCGGATGTTCAAGAACCGAGGGAACAAGGCGGTCAAGTCGGTTCCTGCACTGACAGAGTTGGCCGCAATGTTGGTGCCCAGCTGAGCCAGGGCAAAGGCCGCCGCGATGACGAAAACGCCGAAGCGCTGCCCGGAGCCACCGTCGTCGATAAAGTGCTCCAGCAGCTGGAGAGGGTCCCAGACAGGCCCGCTGTTGTAGATGACGGCCGAGCTCGATGAGACAAAGATTCCAATGAAGCTGGTCACGGCGAAGCCCAGAGGGATGGTGAAGAGCTGAGACCAGAGCGCGTCCTTGGGCTTGGTGGCGAACCTCGAAAAGTCCGGGTCGTTCACAATCAGTGTGGCAAAGTTGGCGATGGAGCTCATGACGCCCGTGATGAACTCCCATGCCAGCTTAGATCCGGATATGGTGGCTGGCTGGTGGACGATAGGGCCTATACCTCCAGCGCGGACGATGGCCCAGATGAGGAAGGCAATTCCAGCACAGGGGACGAAGTAGGCCTTTACTGTGAAGAGGTGGCGGATCTTGTGGACTGGGAACCAGATCGCCGGCAGGGAGATGAGCCAAAAGAGGAAGAAGCTGACCCAGTCGGCCGTGGTAGTGCCAGAGCCCTCAGGAAATGTGTTTGGGATGGTGTTCCGATCCTTTCAACCAGAGTCAGTAAAAGAATATAGGGGGTCGGCGGCGTGAGAGTGACTTACCCAGCTCTTCCAGATGGATCGGATCATCAAGTAGACACATTTTCCGCCGATATAAGACTGAACTCCGTACCAGATACAGGCCATAGCAGCCCTGTTGAAGACAGGCCAGAGAGAACCCCAGATGCCGAAGGACGAGCGGTTGACAACGGGGAAACCAATATGATATATCGCGCCAATTCTTCCCGTCAGGCAGATGAAGCACGCGGCGATGCTGTAGCCGATCCAGACACACAACCAGGACTGCCACCAAGAGAGGCCGGCGACGACCATGGAGCTGGAGATCATCCATGTGTTTATGTTGAACGAGTCGGCGATCCAGAAGCCCACGAAGTTCCAGGCCCCCCACTGGCGGCGCTCGGGCTCGACAGGCTTGAGGTCGAGGTTAGTGAGCATGAGCTGGGCGGTGTTCAGGCCCGGCTCATTGTCGACGGCGAGCTTGTCACCCCATCGCCTGAGGCGTGCTCCCCGAGACTGGTCCATAGCTGCCCTGGTGGGGCTTCGATTATCGCAGAGCAAAGGTGGTGGCCCCTACAGCAGGTGCTGGAGAAGAGTGATGGACCCAGGTTGATACGGAGTAAGCGCGGGGCAAGCCGGCAGGTGGCTGAGGCGAATCCGAGTCTGGTGACAAGCCGGCTGGGCTGCCGTTGTTGTTGTTTGGGGGGGGGAGGAGGGGGGTTTGAGGGATGAACAGTGCCCTGGATTGAGCCTGGGTGGGGTGAAAAAAGAAAGTGGCAGAGGAATTTGAATAATGGGGCGAAGATCATGCGTCAAACCTGAGAGGGAGGATATGCTGGATTTTTATATATAATCTTCAACGGGAAGCAACCACCAAGAGCGCGAGTTTGTCCAGGTCATGTTTCTGGGGCTGAGAGCAAGTGGTCGTGCGACTGTGGTTATACCATCGCCCGAGAACTGATAAGATAGATCCCCACGTCCAAGGGCACTCTTTGCTCTAGGCTGACCCCTGGCAGAAGCAGAGATTGCCGCGCAGGAAGAATTGGGAATCGTAAGAAATGTAGCATAGCGACATGTTAGGCAGGCTCGAGTACCGCAAGCGGCCGAGGAGATGAGATATCAGAGGTGCGTCTCTTGCTTGGCCTGTTCGGTCAATCCGATAATACTCATTGGCCGCCATGGTGGAAAAAGCTAAAAAGCATACGTGAACCCTGGGAGGAACCACCTGGCATGGGCCGGGTGCGAGATAGCGGCATTCCCTGAGAGCTGGGGTATGACATTTTCAAAGTACCGATGCCATGGCAGCCCGCCAGTCTTGCTGCTTGGAGCTAGGTAGCAGTTACCCAGACGCGAGCAGGGGCCGGGCTAGAGTGATATAGATAAGCTGAGCGGCTTATCAATCTATTCCCCCACAAACTCCGCATCTCTTACTCGATCTCATCGAGTCAACCACAGCAACAAGCTCTAATCCTGAAAGAGCGCACAGGCACGCCAGACGCCGTACTCATCGACTTCTTCGCCAGGGTCCGCTCCGCGCCTAAAATGGCTCAACCTCAGCTTAAGGTCGAAAAATCGATGGCACCGGCGCTTCTGGCTCAGCCGGCCGTCATCGGCCTTTTTCCTCTTGTGGAAATTGTTGTGTTCACCAGTTGACAACTGCCTGCATTCGCTCTCCAGAAACAGGCCCAGGTGGAGAACCAACAAGGCAGACGTCATCTTACATGTTGATATCCGACCCAAGCTCACTTCCCAAAGGTTCACTACTGGGAACTTGAACTTGAATTCCCGACACAGTTGGCCTGCTCAGTGTTGATAAAGTGCAGAAACTGTACATGGGGCACCTGCGTGCGAGGACTTTCTGAAAATGGTATGCAATAGCCCTACTTAGAGGTAGGTCCCTCACCCAGCTCGGGCAGCACACATCAATGATATGTATGCGCTTGGTTGCAGCACGACCAGTCAGCCATGTAGAAATCGCAGGACAGGAGTGTACGGAGTGATTGGCACGTCCACGGGTCTTGTCTCTGCCAGTCGTTTGTGTAAGCATGAGCCCACGAGCACAGCCACATCTCCCAGCCATACCTGTGAAACTGCCTGTCACATGTAGCCTTACCTGTCTCTGTTGTTTAGTTAACCCTTTCGGACGTGGAGAAGACATTGCTGGAATAGGAACAGCTCGAGGATAATTGGCCTCAGGTGCTGGCATTTTGTTCTGGGGGTATGCCACCCCTACGTCCTGTCATTGGGTCCGCCTGTGTATAAGTGACCTGGGTTGATTCGCATACGCCAGGGAACTCTTCAATTCAATTTGTCTCTCTATGCTATCAGATAAAGAAACCACTGCTTGACTTTCGACTACAGGTGTATGTTCCGGTGAAAAATGCGCACTCACTTGCATTGAATGACAACATGTACGTAGCTCTGAATTTCCTCTTCCGTCAGCAGGTGGTTAATTCAGACGTATAGTCTGCAAAATTTCTTGGTCTTTTTTTCCCACATTGGGTTGACGAGAACGTCGCCCTAGGCTAGGGTACCTGAAGGAGGAACATTGTTTACCCATGTCGTGAATCTAGGATAAAATACCAGAGCTAGGCGTCAACGACCGTCTGTATTTGCGGCAATCAATTGCAAGTAAATTTGTATCAACAAGAAATAATGGAAAGTGGTTGTTCGCAATACTCTATACTCTATAAAACAAAATGACACCCCAATGCCCTCAGCTGTGCAGGACAGCTGGAATGGACTACAGGTGAAAAGTGGGAAGTGACCGGGATATCATGTTATGTGATTGGCCCCAGCCATATAACGTTAGACCTACATGCCTTGGCCCAGCCCAGCACACATACACACACACACACAAACACACGACACAACAGGCTATTTGGAAGATGTTCTTTTAAGAAATGAGGTACAGAGGCAAGTCTAAAGTAAATTTTAAAGATCCTCCCTCTATTCAACGTAAGTTACCTAGCTAGTCTGGCTTCCTCTTGAGATTTGCAACTAACTCTACCAGCCTTGCACCATTAGCCCTGTAAGTGCCCCAGGGCTCGCCCTGAAGCGCTGCCGCAGAACGGTCTGTACCACGCCCACCGTTTTCTTGGTTATATCCTCGCATATGATCTGACTCTGCGCATCAGCATCCTTTCGAACTTCCCACGCTCGCCCAAGCACTGCCAACATGCCCTGCACTAACGCTCCCCCCTCGCCGAAGGGGGCCCACTGCAAGAATTAAGCTCAAGATAGAGCTCCAGAAGACGGGGCAGACATACTTGTGGGGAAGAAGGGCCAAACTCAGCATTGGGGTTCTCAAAGTCATTATCCCTCCTCAGCGCAGTACTAGGTGTCATATGGCTGATGATTCGGGATAGTTCGGGATGTCGGCACGCACTAGTCGGCATTCCGACATAAATGCAGCACGCGAAGAACTGTCATACAAAAGGGCTCCTCCTAAACACCAAGCCAAGCTCCTCGGACAACTTTTCATTAAATATCATCTACTTGTCTGCAGTCGTACCACGGCGGAGGGGGCCATGCTCTGATGCAGAACAGAACTTTTTGTGGTTTTCCTTTCGATATACTCCCATAATATGCTGGGCCATCCGGTCCATAATGCGGTCGTCTCGATATTAGACCAACTGATTTAGTTGGGATTGCTAATGTCCGCGTTGAAAGATTAAGTCAATCGCTCAGTCACTGTCCACCTCCGTTTTGGGGATGTGAGATCACGTGGTATCTCGGTCGTTCCAAGGGGCTTGGGGCTCCCCCATAATCCGCCCGTGCCTGAACCTAGCTTAGGCAGAGCAGGGACCGTATTACGTTCTTCCTCCTCGTGGTGTGAATTCTCATCCTGAGGTATTGCCCGCGGTGAAACGCGACTGTCTGCCCTGTTCCTCCCCGTCCCGTTCCCATTTGTCTTCGGTGTGCTTGGCGGTTCAGCGGTTGACTTCGCAGCATCCCCAGCTTTCGTGCTTGGCGACACAATGTCGAAGCTTGTGAAGTTCGGGAGGAAGTCGTCGTCGTCACCCTCATCCGGCGTATCCAGCGTATTCCGAAGCGGAGACCAAAGCCCGCCGACTGTCGACGTCGGCGTCTGCTTCAGAAAAGAAGTCACCCCGCTTCCAACCGTGATACCTCCACTGGTCATACCGTTCGTGTTCAGCCCGAGCCGGCTTGCCAGTCGCGACGAAGCCCCCGAATCTCGTCTCATGCTGCCCAGGCTGGCAGCTGCAGAGGAACTTCGACTGCCAGAACCGTCGTTCCCGTTGAGGGGAGATGGTACAAATGCGTTGGAGAGACGGCCTCGGTTTTGTGCCGTCACAGACCCTGGCTGTCCCGGTCTTGAGGAGGTCAAGTGTTCGGTACTTGCGAAAAGCTTGAGGTCATAATACTGATGGATCGCAACCAGACCAGGAGATGCGTCGGTGTGGCCGCCATTGGCAACTCTAGTGCGGCCAGAACCTGTTCCGTGGCCTACCTCGTTCTTGCCCGGCCTTCGTATCGCTGATGTCAACGAAGCCAAGCCGAAATCTGTCAAGACAGGCTGGTGTGTGATGGCACCGATTAAGGCATTACAGCCCGCACCGTGGGAAACGAGAATGACCACCGCCTCCGTCTCGGCGTCTTCGTCGTCGTCGTCGATCGCGTCGTCGCTCGCCGCAACGCTATCCCGTCTCTCCTTTGTCACCATCTCTGCGGGGTGCTCGTTGGTAGCATACCAGTCGACCAGGTTCTGCAAGCCCTTACGGAACCTATTGTGCATCGCGGTCCACTCCTCACCATAGGAACCTCCATCACCCCAGTCCAAAGGCTCGCGCATCGAGTCCCACTGGTAGTCAATATCGCAGCAGTTGTCTCTAGCATGTGGGACATATCCCCTGGGTATCTCCGAATTGTGCGAGAGCGCATACGAGGGCACGGGGGCAACATAGGCACCGCCGGTGATCAGGCGAGACTCTCCATTACTCGTCACGCTGGCGCTCCTGCCTGCCCGCCTCATAGCCTCAGCTAGGCTGCCCAAATTCTCGAGTCCATTTTCAGCTGTTGCGGTGCCCGGTGACTGGCCCCACATCTGACCAGTCGCAACCCCAGAGGAGGAGCTGTATTGTGGGTTGTGCGCATTCAGGCCGGGATAACTTGTGTAGTCCTCCTTGCGCAGCAATTCCGCCTTGGCACTGGCAAGCATCAGGCCCGAACCAGGCGGCGGAGTGATGAGCTCGAAGTAGCCTGGGGTGAGCCATTCTCCGAGGAAAGCATCGAGCCTCAGTACGGTCTTTTGTATAGCGGGACTTGCTCTCGAACCGCGACGCTCGCTTGTGGGAGGGGTTGGTGGCGGGACGGAAACGTCTGGCTGAGTTGCGGCGCGGAGACGAGGGTTTGTGACTGAATGCGTTGAGGATGCTCGAGCGACGGTGGGCGTTGCAGGCTCAGGGATGGAAGCCAGTCCGGCGCTGATGCCTATCGAAGTCTGGATGCAGCGCAGAAAAGGCGAGCTGTGTACGACGACCTTGTACTTTCGACGCTTTCTCGGGGTGCCGTCGGAGGCGGGCGAGTCGGACTGCTGTTCCTTGTCCTTGTCCTTGTCACCATCCCGCAAGATCTCGCCGATCCTCTGTCCGACCGCCCTCGCCTGGTTCCATCCGCTGTAGGTTAGGGGAGGGTCGTACGGAGTGGGCGATTGAAGGTGCCACTGCTTATTGGCGGCGTCGAGTCTGTTTCCGTGTCTGCAGCAGGGGGTGTTGTTAGCGAGCAATGTCCTTGACGTCCAAGTCGACGCTGAGCTGGCGCCTGCAGCCGCGGGTGGGGGTGACGTCTACCCGCGGCCGTGATACCGTATGTGGGCGGCAAGGGGTTGGTGGACAGGAATGCGGCGGCGTACCTTACGACGAAAATGTAGGCCGGAGCGTGGCCCATAGCTGAGGAAGGCTTCTGGAATAGGTTCGAGGCCTGAGAGCTAGCAAAGTCGCAAGTCGTCGACGATCAACGTGATGATGGGTGGGCAAAAGGCCGGCTGCCTCTGTAAGGTAGTGATGAACGGCAGGCGGCAGAAAGTAATAATAAGTGCACGGGTATGCACGGTACGGTCGTGGACGGGCAGGGTGGCCCCACGTGTTGCTAGGTGGATCGCGGTGACGGCCCCGAAACGGCCGACTCTTGCTTATTTCCAGTTCGAGATGTTCTGACGTCGAGCGAAGTGGTCCAGAAGCGGTGGACAGTGGGCCGGGTTTTGATTTCCAAAGAGTCGCAGCGTCGTCGTCGCCAAGGGCGAATAAATTACAAACCGAGTGATCCCAGTAATCCTATTTGGACAAGAGGGGAGCTGCACGATTACGCCGACGGTCGTGTGATGGACACACGCAGCAGACCTGCGACGCGACCCAACTCAGCCGGCTGGTGTGAGCGTGCCAGCCGTGCGTGACCTTTATTGGTCTGATTTCGGACGGGCAAAGTCCAGGGCCCTGCAGGTACGGAGTACAAAGAGTACGGACGGGAAGGGGACCTGAAGGGGTTGCTGCTTCAGACAAAAATGTGTCGCGTCCCGGGAGAGCACGGATCGAACTGCCCTTCTAGAAGCCGGATCCGGGTCCGAAAGTTAAAAGGTGGGATTATAAAAGTCAGATGAGTAATAATTGTGATTGTGGATGGGCAAAACGGATCAAGAAAAGGGTTACCACTGACACTGACCACGAGATATACGGGCGACACATTCCGCGGTGCAAATAAAATTGAATGGGGCCGACACTATGACGGCCACTACCAGCAAACCAGCACTGGCCTTGTGCGACTAGGTGGGCTCACGTTGCACTGGACTCACGATGCATTCGACTCAAATGGACTTGCTGGCCGTCTGTCACGATGCCTCACTGATCATGCTGCCTGATCGCATCTCCCGAGTCTCGATAGTCTACACTACCGAGCTACCTAGGTAGTCTAGCTAGGTGCCTAGGTAGCTAGCCCTCGCAACCGCGGGGTTCTTCCTCCACTCTGCGGCCTGCCACTCTGCGCCTGCCCCGGCCAGCTTGCAATCCCGCACAAGCATCATCATCATCACATGCCAGTGAACAGAGCGAGCACATTTTCTTAAGCGGGTCCTACCAAATCCACCTTAACAAACACCCTTAGTGCTTTTTTTTTTTCAAAAAAAGACAAATTACTTTAGAAATTTTCATATAACGTCAAACACCAACGAGTCGCCCACCCCAACGAGTTGCCCACTTTTACGCTAACTACTC
>MAVT02000278.1:0-39830 GCA_001702395.2 Diaporthe helianthi | reverse complement strand
TAATTATATAATAGATGTATAATTATAACTCTACTAATAATATAAGCCGTTTATTATACCTTTTAAATAGTATATAAGATTATATTTAAGCCTTTCTTAGTAGTATTACCGCCTATTTTTAGTAAGTATTAAATATAAAAGCTTAGTAGTTTATTATTATAAAGGAGAGATAAAGGGGGTATATTTAGTTTACTAAACTAAGAGGTTTTTAAGGTAATTAGGCTAAGATAGCTATTTATCGATAGTATCTAAGTCCTAGTCTTATTACTATAAGGTAAGATATAGTATATATAAAGATGTAGCTATGGCTAAAAAGAGTGTTGTCTTGGGGAGAAAACTGCTTGTAAGAGTGCTGCTAAGAAGCTCCTTTTGGTACCCTCCCCGTTGGTCTATCGCTCCTGCCACGCCCTTAGGTCCCTGCGACGCCGATCCTAAGACGCAGGGCAAATCAGGGGTTGGGTGCGGATGCCGGACGGCAGAAAAAAATCGGGCACCAACACGGCCCCCCTCCCCTCGTCCTGTTAGAACGCGTGCCTCTGCCTTCTGCTTAGCCCTTCAGAGCTGATGTGTGTGCAGGTGACTGGAAACTGCAGCCATGCCCCACTGAAACCAAAAAGCAAACCAATGCAAGCGCTATGCGAACCCACGACGCGAATCAGCCACGGCTCCTGGGCCGCCGGCGGTGGCTGGGAAATCACAGCGGAAGCAGGGCAAACCCGGCAACCCATTCGGCAGCGAGCCCGGGCTGTTCAGCCGGAGTTGGGCGAGCCCTGGCGCCGTCATCTAGGCTCAGGCAAAGTCGTACAGCGAAAGCTGTCATCGATAGCGACTGGTGAAAAGTGTAGACAGCACAGCATCAGCTGGCGTTTTGGAGTATTCGTGTGTGTGCCTCGGACGCTGACTGGACTGACTGACTGACTGACCGGACCGACAAGCAGGATTATTACAGGAAAATGTCAGAAAGCCAAACAAGGCGAGGCAGATGTACTCATGTACGTACGGTCAGAGCCGTGTGCGACCAACAGCTTCGACGTCGCACAAGAAAACACGAATCTAATTTTGCCACCCACAGAACGAATCCTTGGGCTCCCGGCCTCTGCGTCCGGCTCCATTGAAAGTGAGGCGAGAGATTATGCCCAGTCAGCCAGTACACCTGCATTTTGGCGAAAGGTCCAAAGTCCAGACAGCGGTACTTGACTCACAGTTGACATGCAGAACATGGTGGGCCAATGCTGTACGGAGTAGACCAGCCGGCCAAGAGATGTTGCACCCTGAACGCAGCAGAGTGGACACTGTGAGAGGAGAAAGAGTGCCGTCATCCACAGAAAACCACGGCATCGAATGAGTCTGCAACCCCTGGAAATCCGGGGCGAACCACACTCTCCACCAGGGCCAGCCAGTTCTGTGCCATTCTCCAGACCCAGTCAGTCGACTTGTATCGCGGGATATTCAGGTGTGTGCATCTCGGCCCTGGCAACGCTTGCTTTATCCAGGCTAGAACAAATGATGGGTGAGGATTTGCATCCCGCGCAGACGCAGGGCAGAATGCATCGTGCCGTCGACAGCGTCTCCCCTGTTGGCTGGAAGCTGGGCACACCCATGTCGTCGGTGCCCAACGAAAGTTTGTGTCGCGGGACGGACAGGCCAGGAAGAGCCCATCTTACCTCTTTGGGACACCTGCCACAGCAATTATTGCGCTCACAACCACTCTTGAGACGTACAATTTATCGTTTGCTTTTCCGTTGTGACTGTCTGACGTCGGCCCAGCTGTGCGGGTTTGACATTGCTCCCTTTTATACTGCAGCTCGCCTTTTACCTTTCCAGTCGGCCCAACTCAGTTCTCCTCATTATCCCCGGCAAACAAAAAAAAAGGCAACAACGACCTAACATACACTTCCGACCCTGCCGATATACCATGAGCATCAGGTCCTCACCACTACAGTACCACAACACAAGGCGTTACCGAGACCGCTGAACCCGCGCATTGATCAACACCAGGCAGGGCGTTGAAGGAACCAACCACCAACTTTGAACCACGGCAGAATCTGAGCCGCGGGCCAGCAGCAATGACATCTCGCTCATCAGGCTCCTGGGCCTTCCCAGGCATGGACTACTTCCGGCCCGGAGACAGCAAGACCCAGACGAACGACAACAAGCGAGCCGGCAATGAAGCCAGCACAGACTCCTCTAGCACGAGGCAGTCGAGGTCACCGTCGACACGGTCGACTTCACATGACACCAAGTCTCACCGGCTGTCACGCCACATGGACCATGACGACGCCTCTGAGACATCTGGGCTCTCGATGAGCTCGACCAAAGCATCCACGGGAAGTGCCCAGCCGTCGTCGAGCAGCAACAGCTCTTCCCACCAGAGTACTTCGCTCCGTCCCACGCGGACCACCAAGTCTGCCAGCACTGCGCGACCTGTCTATGGACTCGAGCAGGAGCCGTACAGGCCACAACTGTCGCACAGTGCCACGGCCCCAGCCTATCAACGCCCCACGTCCATGTACGCCAGCAGCACACAACCGAGCATCTTCGGCAGCCAACATGGCATCAGAGAGGCACCCCCGGCGCCACAGCCGCCTGTCGTGCCCTCGAACAACAGCCGATCTGTACCGCCTCTGTCCGCCAATCCTTTCTCGACCAACGCACCGGGTGTGAATCACCTGGATCTTTCGGCGCCAATGGCACCACCACATGTCAGCCAGCCCACGATGCAGATGCACTTGCCAGGTGCCTTCCCCGCCGAGCCCACGGTCCCGTACCGCCGGCCGACGGACCTGACAACGCAGCTGTCCATGTCCAACTCAACCATCTCCATGGACCACTTCTCGGGTGACAACATCTGGGACTCGGAGGGCGACAGCGCCTCGTGCCTGTCGACCAGCACAACTGCGACGAGTGTTATGTCGGACATGACCGAGAAAGGTGACCCGTACAACATCACCCCAACTCACCATTCAGCCTCCTCGTCACGCACCACGACACCCACCCAGTCGCACGGGCGAGAACAGCTCCAGTCCCGCTCGGTGGCCGAGACGTCCCGCCCATCTATTCTCCGCCATACGGGACAGAAGTCCATCCTTTCCAATGGGAGCAAGGATTCTGCGGCTTCGTCATCGACCAAGACGAGCAGCCATTCCTCCAAGAGTTATACCTCTGCCTCAAACACTTCGGCATCTCGGAGCAGCAACAGCAGTGCCCCCCATATTCACATTGAGGTCAACCGGTCGGACTCGCGCGAGCAGCGCGACGAGGCTCGGAAGAGGCAGCTGGTGGAGGAGGCTCTGGTGGACAAGATCGCCCAGCTCAAGGCGGAGCAGAACCAGGCCAAGGAGGCCAGGGCGGCACCGGCACCAGCGCCAGCGTCAGCACCCGCGATCAAGCGAGTGCCCTCGGTGAGGTTTGCCGAGCCGGACAAGGTCAAAGCCAAGGCGGAGGAGAAGCCCGCCAGGCCAAGCCCATCCGAACAGGAGAAGAACCTCAGCAAGGAACTCGTCCAACAGACCAAGGAGGTGCAGAAGCTAGAACTGGAGATCGAGAAGACAAAGCTTCAGGCCCGGGAGAAAGAGAGGGCCGAGCTGGAACGGAAGCTGAGGGAAGAGGCCACCGAGCTCGAGCGGAAGAAAGAGCACGATCGCCAGCTGAAGAAACTCCAGAAGGAGAAGACGGAGCTCGAGAACGCGCAGAAGGAGCGCGAGAGGGCCGAGAAAGAACGGGAGAAGGCCACCAAGGAACGCGAGAAGGCCGACAAGGAGCGCGAGAGGGCGCGCCAGAAGGAGAGGCAGCAGCTCGATAAGAAGCTCAGCGACATCGAGAAGGCGCAGCGGGAGCACGACAAGCTGCAGGAGTCGTTCATCGATCAGGGCAAAATCCTGGCGGACCTGAAGACGCGGTTCGACGCGCAGACCAGGACGCTCGAGGCCACCGAGGCGGAGCGGGCGGAGCTGCAGCGCATCAAGGACGAGTTTGAGAGGCGGTGCGCCGACCTGTCCAAGACGCTGAGCCACGTGAGTGACAAGGAGCGGTTCGTCGTCGAGCAGGTGGCCTCGCTGCAGATCATCAAGGAGTCGCTGCAGAACCGCGTGGGCCCGCTTGAGGCGCGCGTCGACGAGCAGCAGAAGGAAATTTCGGCGCTGCACAGCGAGCGGGACGGCCTGTACCACGACGTCAAGAGCTACCTGCACCGCATCACCGAGCTGGAGAACGGGATGAAGGGCCTTGTGGAGGAAAAGCATGGGCTGATGAAGCAGATTGGGGCGCTCGACAAGGACAAGAGTAGCCTTGAGGAGAAGATCAAGGACCGCGACGGGCAGATCAAGAGCCTGACCTCCAACCTTGAGGCACGTGCCAAGGAGACGCAGCAGCACATTGCGTCGCTCAAGGACGAGCACAAGAAGCAGATGGAAGGGCTCGAGGCTGCCAGGGACGCACTCATTTCGGGCATGACTGTGGGCCACGACCTGCGGGTCCAAGACCTGGAAGAGCAGATTGCCGTCCTCAACGTCCACGTTGATGGTGCACACGCCGACGTGGAGAAGTTCAAGGACTCAGTCAAGTCTTTGGAGGCCAGGCTTGGTGAGGAGAAAGCTAGAGTCGAAGAGGAGAAGTCCAAGACTGGCGTTGAACAGTCGAGGGCCGACACACTGGCCTCGGAACGAGACACGCTCCTGATGCAGCTCGACGGTCACAAACTGCTCGCCGTCGACCAGGAGAAGGACTTGATCGACCTCCGCACGAAACTTGCAACATCGGACGGCGAACTAGTCAAGCTGGTAGACAGCAGCAAGATCCTAGAGGCAGAGCATGAGGAGCTCAAGAAGAGAGCAGCCTCACTGGAACAAAGCATGGCCGAGCCTCAGCCCACGCCTGCTGATGCACCACCACCACAACCACCACAATTACCATCCGCACCCTCAGGCCCGCCCAAGCCCACTGTCGAGGACGAAAAGGACGTCGTGGTCGTCGAGTTCGCACCGTCGGGAGGCGCCGACAAGACAGAACTCCAAGACCTCCACTCGGCCAACCAGCAGCTCAACATCAAGACCGCCGACCTAGAAGCGAAGAACGCCGAGCTCACAGCCCAGGTGGAGTCCACAAAGACCTCCCTCGGCGAGCGCATCACCCAGCTCGAGGGCGAGCGCGACTCGGCCGCATCAGCACTGATCGTCGCGCAGGTCGAGCTGAGCCACACCCAAGCCATCGCAGACCGCGTGCCCGCGCTCGAGATGGAAGCCGCCAAGGTGCCCACCTTGGAAGCCGACAAGGCCGGGCTCGAGGCAAAAGTCGCCGAGCTTGAGGCCCACGCGAGCCAGGTTCCAACGCTTAGGAGCGAGTGTGCCCGGCTCGCGGAGCAGCTGGCCGCAGCCAACAGCCTCATCGCCGCAATGACGGCCGCCGCCCAGTACCACAATGGTATCGCGGGAGGCGGGCTTAGCGGTGCCCATATTCCCCTCCCGCAAAGCCCCCCGCCGAGCGAGCAGACCTCCCCGACGCAGCCGGCTGATATCCCCATCCCGCCGAGCCCGAGCCTGGTCGGCCCGCCACCGCCGCCGCCTGCACCTGAGCGGAGGAAGGGGAGGAGTAGGGCGCCCAGCATGGCCCGGAGTGTTTCATCGCGCAGCTCGGCGGTGTCCAAGAAGAGCTCTGCGGGCGTGAGGGATGACCTTGCGCTGGTGGTTGTGCGTGATGCTAAGGACAGGGGGAATATTACTGTTGTGCGCAAGTGTGACTTGCGGACCCCGAGGAGTCGGAGTCAGGGGCCTGTGAAGGAGTGAGATGGGGAAACGGGGATAATTGTGTGTGGGGGTTGGGAGATGGGGACTGGCCCAGCGGTTCGGAAGATCCGAAGGAGGCAATGAGTGATGACTTACGAGGCATGGGTTCACGATAATGGTTTCTGTGGTTAGGACGGATACCACAGGGAGGGAGGGAGGGAGAAGGGCTGAGTGGATGGATGATGGTAAACTGTCGCAGGAAGGAACGATCTGTTCCTTCACAACTAGTTAAGTAGGCCTCTCGCAGAGGGGCCGTTAGGCAACCAGACTTAGCTAGAACAACAACCAAGAGAGACACATATCAACCGATTATCGTACGTACGAAGACCTACCGACACTGATCAGTGGTCGTAGGACCACAGACAGTTAGGTGGAAGAAACGAACCAACGAGGATTTCCCTCAACGATATCCTCCTCGTCGGCGAGTGCTACACAGCGGTTCGTTGCCATCCAGGCCTCCCTAACATAAACCCCTGGGCAACCCACTGCGAAGATCGATCACGAAGTACGGCTTTCCCTGCGCTCGCATATCCGCTGCCACCTAACCGATACGCGTCATCCACGCACAATCCGAAACACCATACCAAGAGCAACAAGCATCTTTTTCACACCCAAAAAGGGCTTCCCCGTCTCCCAGGAAGCCTCGCGTCTTTATTAACAACGCTCGCAACGGTGGAAAGCGTTACGCAGCAACGTCACAAGCTAAAGTACGTCACGAGCTAAAGTGAGTCACGGGACTATCACTATACCTTCCCGACTTAGCTGGAACAAGAAAGCACCAAGCGCACAAACAAACAACCCCCCCCCCCAAAATTTCTTCCCCA
The DNA here is from genome assembly GCA_001702395.2 of Diaporthe helianthi. Lineage (NCBI taxonomy): Eukaryota > Fungi > Ascomycota > Sordariomycetes > Diaporthales > Diaporthaceae > Diaporthe > Diaporthe helianthi. Next base: position 33,226 of record MAVT02000278.1, on the reverse strand, counting down.
ACAACACTAACTTTTCCCTCACATCTTGTTGCATTTCCCATTTAAAGCACACAAAAATCGACTTCCCACACATCAACTTCCCACACATCAATACAAACAAGTCTGCCTAACCACTCGTTTCGCGGTATACGGCCGTCGCACGCAACCGTCAAACGAACAATAACATCATAGCTTCCTCTAGCGGCTAGGCAGCTATAAAAAATAACGGTATAATTCTTATAGGAGGACACAAGATAAGCAAGCTACTAACGGTATACTCGATACTTAACTTAGCCTACTATAAGCATATATAGGCTAGACTTTGGTTTACTCCGCTAGGCTAGGCGGCTACAATAAAGCACCTCGTTATAGCCCTTATAAGCTTGCTAGTAAGCTATAACTAGTAAAGCCTCTACAACAACAACCTCTTTTGCGCTTATTAAGAAGATTTTTTGTCTTAAATAAAGAGTATATTTGCAAAACTACCGACAATATGCTAAAAAACGCTAAAAATCTTTTTGCAAATAAAAGGTATATATACGGGATGCAATAACCAACTTGTTGCTCTATAGTTGCATACTCTTGTACAATTAAAAGAAAAACTACTATAAGTAGATTCCAAGCTTTGCAACGTCCTTCTTGTACCAGAATCTTCAATAAACAAAGCCCGCATAAGACTGCTAGAAAAAAGCCCGCTAGTAGAAGCTTAAGCATCAGCAAATCCATAGCCTTAGAACGCGGCAAATCTATAGCTTTAAAACCCAGTCGTGCAACATTAGGCAGCTAAGCCAACCAAGCACGCAAGAGTACAAAGTCTAGGGCTCCAATCGTCGCGGCAACATAGGTTATAACAAAACCCGCAACTATTGCTCCCCGTAGTTTAACCATTATTCTCAAGCTAGGGAGAAGGCTTACAACTACCTTAAGAAAACGCTGCATTAATGTATAGATAATTAGAATAGCCGCTAAATCCATCTATACAACTACCGTTAGGCACACTATGGCTAACCGTGGAAACAAGAGTAGTTCCCATACTGTTCGATCAATAGAAATAAACTTTGTACTAAAAGCACACTCTATACCCAGCACTACCCTAGTTATAGAATCTACGGCCACCGCAAACTACAACAACTAAGTATAATTCCTACGAAATACTTCCCCCTTAGCATATACTAAACGAAAAACTAAAATTAGCAAAATCTATATAGTTTGTAAAAACTTTTAAATCTTCCCAAAAATACTTTAGAGATTTATATAACTTATTAAACAACAAGATAAAGATGTTCTTCAACATCTGCTACTATACCAAAATCCAACCAAGTCAATTCTATGCAATCTTTCCCTGGATACTAAAAGAGAGAGCGAAAACTTACTACCTCTACTTTATAAATCGGACTAACAGAAATCAACAACCTTATTAGTCGAGAAGTATTTAAATTCAAGAAGTACTCACCAAAAAAACATAGCAACCATCGTTTATTCAAGTTTCATATAGTATAAAAAATAAAAAGTAAAACAAACAAGCTATATAAAAAGTCTTAGTTAATTATCTAAGGATATAACAACTAAACTAAGGAATTTATACTAATGTAAAATTTAACAATATAATAAATAAGCTAACGAACAATCCTTGCATTAGCTACATCTTTAATATAATTCTAGTAAATAGTTCTAGTACTATAAGACATTACTTAAGCATATCTATAATCGTAAACCGAGCTCTAACAAACAATCCTTGTAAAGTTACTAAAAAAACTTAAAAACTAGTACCCCCTAGGTACTATTATCTAAGTTATAAGACCCCTATATAGAATTACTAAGTTCAAAGTATACTAGTTTAAAACATATTAAACCTACTATTATAAAAAACTAGGAATAAACTATTCTATATATAATCCCTATTTTATAATTATAAAGATTGCACAACCTTTTAGAGTTACCGAAATATAGATAAACAATACGTTGCTGCTAGCTATATTAGAATTCTAGGAAAAAGAAAATAAAAAACTAAAAAAAGCAAAGCTGCGAGCTAAACTAAAAACCATGCTAACACTAAACTAACCTTTTAACTTTAATAGCGCTCGTTTATTAATAAACGCTAACTATAATATTATAGTACAATAAAAAGGATAAGAAAACAAAATTGCTTTTATTAATAGAATAGCTAAAGATAAACTACAACGCTACCTAGAATAAAGGGCATAAGGAGCGTATATTACCTCTATTTACTAACTAAAGGTATTATTTAACCTTTTCGTTGTAGCATAAATTCAATAGCTAGAGAATAAATATTATAAATTTATTAATAAACAACTATCGTAGTAAATAGAAAACGCTACAAAAAGCATTTAATATATCCCTTTAAACTTAAAAATAGCAAAGCTATATATTTTTGTAAATAGTTCTTTTGTAAATAATTAAAATTTAACATCCTAGCTTGGTTTTATAATTATACTTAGTAATAAGAATTATACAAGTAATAAATTTAAACTTAAAGGGAATATACTACATTAGTTGTTAACTAAATACAAACGCGTAACTTGAAGTATACTAGCGAGTAAAATCTATAGAATGGTAAATAGCGTAAACATTGGAATCTACCTAGCTACAATAATTAAGATAATTACAAGACAACTATTGCTACTAAATATCCTTTTAGTTATTTATATAAACTTATACAGCTTGTAGAAATGCTTAGTAAAGCTTGAAACAATAAAAAAGAAATAACTTATAATTAACATTATATTGCTATAATAGTTATATAAGGTAAGGGAGATTGCAAAAGTATAATGGATTAATGGAAAAAACAACCTAGTAAACGCTATAACAAAGTCAACGCTAAACTTAGCTTTGCAAAGGCTGGTTGACGATAACGAACTTTGCATTCGTGTCAACGGATCGGTGTAAAGACTAGAGACAAAATTGGTTTCTTCCCAGTAGGGGCGATGGAATACGAAGAGGACGGAATCATTGCTATCAGGTGGAGATCCCATGTGTTTCAAGTGGATATCCCATGTGTTGTTTTAATGGTGACGAGAGAAGACGACATTGCTACAGGGACGGATTGCTATACCATAAAAAGGACGGAACCATTGCTATCAGGGGGATATTTGATTTAGTTTTGACAAAAGAAAAGTTGCGAGTGTCGTTGGCAAGAGCGACCTAGCAACCTAGACTACCATGAGTAGGCCCCTCTCGTTCAGGGGGCTTTAGCTAGAGAAATCAACCGAACCAACAACAAAGAGAGACACCTATTACACAGTTATCGTACGTACGAAGACCTACCGACAATATCTGATGACTCGTAGTGGGGGATTGAAATCAGATGTCGGTGTCTAGTACCTAGGTATTTAAGCATAGTCACGCTAGATCTTTTCATCTAGTTGGCACTCTTTTGTCGATAGCGCAGGCGCTGTTGAGGATTTCGTTAAGCTTTAAATTGATTTATAAATACCAACAGCTTTCGTGCCAAGTCTAGTCCATACCGTGAATGTAACCGTGAATGCAACACTAACCTGCTTCCTGTGCTCAATGGGAGAACACCTTTCGCGGCACAGAATCCATTACAGCAACTTTCAACGTATTGCAAGTGTTTAGTGGTGGAATTGAAGTAATCCTCTTGGAAATGAAGTGTCTGTCAATAAGGGCTCGCGTAGTGGCATGAATACGGAGTAGTTGAAAGAATACTTGCCAGAAATACTGACGCATATTCCGCTGCACATAGGTACGATTATCTTGGGAAGGCCGACTGCTATGTTGTTGATAGGCCACAAGTCGCCAGGCCGTGGTGTCATCGACGGCTCCAGGGTGCGGAGGTAATCTCACTGGTCGCTTGCAGTCCAGATGCCCTGAAGGTGTAAATATGATACCCAGGTGTGTAGGCATCAAAGTCCGGAACAGTGATAAAGTTGAAGATGAGGGTATTATCTGTGAGCAATATCGGAAAATGATTAGATTGACGGAAGGGGATTTAAGTACAATGTTATGAGCACATCTGAGCCTGATCTCTTCGACTCAATGATGAATTACTCCTGCCCCAGGGCTTCCGCGACAAGAAACTGGCCTAGCTTGGGAGTTCAAGACTAACGGGCTGAAACTGAGTCTCGGCTACCTACATACATATGTACCTAAGTAGGTACCTAGGTTGTTCAAGAGATGGCGTGTGCCGAGCGAAGTGCCGCGAGACATCTGGCGGTAGCGATGATCTATCAGCCTTCCACGGTTCACTGCCTGAGCGAGTTAAAAAGCTATCAGGTGGAGTTTGTAGTTGTCTCAGTCGAAATAACGGATTCTCGTGCAATATATCAAATTGAGAAACCCGATCGCATTTGAATTGGGAGCTCATTGACCACCCTTTTGCTGAAATGTGCGGCCTGCCGTCTGTTCCAGATGTCCTTACCTACCTACCTAGGTAGGTACCCTGAGGTATAAGATAGATACCGTTGAAAATTGATAAGAGAAACGGCACTCGTATTTGCAGTCTCCGGTTCAGGAAACACTTTGTATTGTATTTAGCGTTTATTATACGAATAGGTACATGATATCGCAAAAAGGTGAGGTAAACAAGCAGCGGTGTGCTCGAGCAGGTCTACAGGTATCTGTGGCGTCAACCTGTTTTCCACTTGCCCCCAGCAGCCCCGCCTTCACACACTTGAGTACATCGCTAATCGATAAGTCAACTGGTTGATGAGAATACGGAAGCAAGGAAAATCTGTACGAAGAGCTCCAATTTATAAGGCTATTCACGAAATGCCCTCTCTTGTAGCCCTAGATGTACCAGTTGACAGTACTCAAGTAGTTGTACAAGATGTCCGGTTCAGACCTAAGCCACTGGTGTATCAACTCTCAACCCTCTTGCCATGGTACCAATGGGATTCGCCGTTGGCGACCTCTGAGTGGCATTTAATTGATCCACGGGACAGAGTCGCAGCTCAAGATCATCGCGGTGATCTGAACTAGAGGTCGGTGTGCGGGTCGCAGCTTGAGCCATGCCCGCGCGACGAGCCCAGGACTTGAGCCTTGACGTAAGGCTTTCAAGAGCAGGATGGTGGAAGGCTTGCTGAATGTCTTCTAGCGAGCGGCCCCGGGTCTCGGGCATGTAAGCTCCTAGCACTGCCACTGTGAACAAAGCGAGACCGCCAAAGAGGAAGTACGCGCTGAAGGCCGACTTGTCGAGCAGGATGGGTGTGATCATGGCAACAAACCAGTTTGTGAACTATGCAAGAGTTAGCAAACGTCTCTGACACGGATCAGGAGACAACATACGAATCCAAGTCCCTGAGCCACGCAGTTTGCAGCAGCCCTGACATGTGTTGGCTGTATCTCGGTTGCATAGATTTTGCCCATAATACCCCAGGTGGCGCAGTAAATGAGGCCAAACAGGAAGACAGAAACGATGACCACCCATCTAGCAATTCCGGATGGATGCACCGCATCCGCGGCATAGAGGGAGCCGATCAGAAACATGATGCCTGAAAGACCAATGCCACCGGTAATGGCTGACGTGCGTCGTCCCCATTTGTCAGCCAGCAAGAATGCAGGGACGGATATCGCGAGCATAAGTATTGCAGATACACCCGATGCGAGGAAAGACGCGGTGTTTGAAGAGAGTCCAGCTTGCGAGAACAGTAGGGGTGCATACTGCTATGTTATTAGCAACTTCCGTGTTCACCACGAGGACTACTAGATATATCCAAGTCCGGGCACTCACGTAAAGCACACCATCGATCCCGGATAGCTGGACCATGCCCAGCACGAATAGTGCCAACATGGTCCGAGTTCGGTACGCTTTTCTGAACAGAATTGCGATGCTCTGCCAGAGGGTCAAGCTGACTCTCTGCTCAGCAGTGGCGCCAGCGCTCAAGAAGGTTCTCTCGGCCTCCACCATCGAGAAGTCAAGCCTCCGCAGTGCATCCAAGGTAGCAGGCTGGTCCCCACGGCTTATGGACCACCTCGGGGACTCGGGAAGCTTGATGCAGCACCCGATTAAGGCCGCAGACATGAGAACCATGATGATGAATGGCAACCTCCACGCCATGCTGGACTCGCGTATGTAGACACTCCCGTAGCACGTGAAGTAGCCGATGCAAATACCAGCCGTCGACATGAACTGCGGCAGGCCTGCTAAGACACCCCGGCTCCTTGTGGGCGATATTTCGGAGATGTACACGGCCATGGTGCTCAGATAGACCCCCTCGCCCAGCCCAGCAATTGTCCTTCCCACGAGGAACTGCGGGAGACCGAAGGCCGTCCCCTGAAGCAGTGCTCCTACGCAGAAGGTCACGGTGCCCAACAAGATTGCTGAACATCGTCCGTGATGGTCCGCGAGCCAGCCGGCAAAGACGGAAGGGACCACGCCGGCCAACTGGATCAGTGATACCGTGAAGCCGACAAGCGTCGGCGACAGGGTCCCCATCGTATCTTCAAACTGCGGCATGGAAATGACGGCGCCGATCGACCCGGTGTCATAGCCGTTGATGAGGCCGCCGAGGGATACACCCAGCGAGGCGATCACATATCCGGGGAGTGACTTGGGGGCCATCATTGATGGTTTTTTGTTGATGGTGTTTCAATGACTTTTGATGTTGTCGACAATTCGTGCGGCGGGTGGTCAAACACGCACGGCACCTGAGAGAAACGGGCGGGACAAACGGAATGGACGGGGAAATGCTTCCAGTTTACCAATTGGGCCGGTCTGCCAGCGCGTTATTGTTATTGCGGAAGGGCGCGGAAGAGGTTGACAGTAAGCCACTCCTGCTCCGAGTTGCGTCATTACATCCGCATTGTTGCTTGTGGTGCTTGTCAGCGTTCGTCGTTGGCTGCATGCAGTCGGATCGGCGTATTATTTACTATTTGGAGCAGAATTGTCGATTGTGGGTCACATGTGCATATACTTTGTTTGTTTTTATTTGACTTCATATAGACGGCCTATACAGTTTGGCATAGTTGCACTGAGCCCAGAGCCTCTTCAGTGACCTGTAGACATTTCAATGTGACTTGCTGATGCAGCATGAGCTTCCACTCAGACGCTTAGCGTTTCCCTGAGATAGCAATAAGCAAGACCACAGCTGATGTGCTTCTTTCCTTTGCCATTACAATTGGCCCGTTGGACAAGAATAAGGCCCCCGAGGCTTCAGGACTCTAATGATGGATGCGGTCCGCAGCCAAACCCGAAGCACTTTATTGCAACCAGGAATAGGATGTAGCCTGATGTCCATACGTCGTCAGCAACTAGAATACAACATGCTATGGTCAGCAAGGACCTCGCCCGAGTCCGCTATTGCGTGCGGATGGTCGGGTAGAATAGTGCTTACCATTTGTGGCATCCTCGGCCAGGCTCGGATGACTGCGCATCTCAATTGTGACCCAGCATGCAACTATTACTCGGGGCAACGGGCAGTTGCTGCTTATACTTTGTGCATGTTGTGCAGCATCTAAATGCCAGCCATTGTGCGCCGAAAACCGAGCACCTCCTGCAACGTCTGGGGCTGAGTCAAAGCAAGCTACGGGTTGGTTAGAACTTAGATACATTAATCGCAACGAAGTCGAGGGGGAGTGGGGCCGCATGGCTGTGCTTACCTGCCCGCATTGGGGAAGCCCAGCAGTGTGGCTTGGCGCATCCATGGATGCACATGTGGTCAAGTGCTGAGTGCTGAGTGGTGAGGGGCTCTTTCTCTGACCTCGGGCGTGCTTATTGACATCCCCTCACCCAAGTCGAGTCTCTCTGTGAGTAAGCTCGGTTGAAGGAGCCCCCAACAAGGACCATCACATCATCAGTCTGGCCCAGGTGTCCTCGTCCTCTTCGGTCAACTCTTGTCTCCGGTCGTAAGCAGTGCCCTTCGGCTTGCCCTGCCAAGTGCTCGTGGCAGGCAGGCGGTGGCCGGGGTAGTGCATGTCCTTGTTGTCGGCCGTGTCCAGCGCCGTGTTACTGTCGTGTCCGTAGGATGTCAAAGTCGTCGCGCCCGCTGAGGCGTACGAAGGTCGTGTCCAGCCTGAGGACGACGCACCCGAAGTTTGTGCAGACTCGTACGAGGACAGGTATGATAACCCGTCTCTAGTGTGCCGCATGCCCCCGACTTGGAATTGGGCTATGTGCTTTGCATTCTGTTGGAACGATGTAGGGGCTGGCGACGTGCTTGTTGTGGCATCCTCGTGCAACTTCTGAGGCGGAGACCGGTAGGCTGGTGGTTGCACTGCTGCGGCGTGATGGTATGACGGTGTCGCGGTCGACGGTCGACGGCTGGCATCGGAAGAAGCGTCAATCGAAGAAGCATTGCTCGAAGCTGGCTCTGACTCGTTCTTTGGCCGGGAGAAGACCTTCTTGAACCTGGCGAGTATTCTGGCCATCTTTTTGACGAGAATGGTGAGGGGTGAGGTCGCTGTGGCTTGTTTCTTCCGCCTGATGTGCATATGTTGCGATGCCAGGTGTGATTTGGACGGAATCTTGGACGGAATCTTGGACGGGGAATGTTGGATTGTTGATTGATGTGTATGTATGTATGTAGTGGCAAACTCCTGGCTGGTATGGCCAATTCCGTGGCAGTCCTGAAGTCAGCTCTAGAGTAGCTATGCAATGATGGCAAGACTAATATGAGGGGAATGATGGCTTGTCCTAGTGTTGGCGTGTTGGCGTCCTTGGCTCCAAAACTCTTTGACAGATGTTAGTTAGGTAGCCTGAGAAGGGTGAGCTTCCAGACAAAGACAAAGATTATGGTAGGCGGACGTCGAGGTTTTAATGTGCGGGAACGATGTAAGACATGAGGTCGGTGACTGGCATTCAATGTCTCCATCTTTGTCTACTCGACGACAATATTCGTGCAGTGTACTTATTAGAGGAGGATTGCTCTGCACATTCCAATGTAACCCTCTCGGCGGCTTAGCGCTGCTGCGGGAAGGATTGTGGGGTCCTAGAGGAGCATGTTGATAGGTCAGACGGCAAAAATAAGTCAAACTTTACAGTAGGTGCCTGGCATGTACCTACCCTACCTAGGTACCCTAGGGTAGTTACCGAGGTAGTCTCGTCCAAGTGCGTGCATCCTCTTGACCGGAAGTGGAATGTGCAGGTGGCTGACGGCTAAGAGGATGCCAGGAGAGGAGCAGCTCAAGCCTGAGACTCGTGGCGCGACACCTGATTCCTCGATGACGTGAGAGCTGCCCTGAAATGTAAACCTTGATGAAAATGAACCATCAACGATTGATCGGCCCCCTTGCCTTGGATGCAATCGTGCCTCTTTTCTCTACTGCAGATTAACCCGCTAAACTCTACTACTTTTGATTCCGCACCGTCTGCAAATACCCGTCGCGGCCCGGGCTCAAACTAACACTGACTTGACCGGGGTGACAATGGCAGTCGGTTCTGTGGGTGTGTCCAGGGCTGAAGTGGGCGCTGTGCATGCCTTTGAACCCCCATTTTAGAACTTCACCCCCACAATTCCTTCCTGCCACCCGAAAGAGGCTAGGTCGTGATATCTTCACTACCATGTTGCTCCTGCAGGCATCCAACTTATCACGTCTCTTGTTAGATATTTATGTGGAGCCCAAACAACCTTGCAAGGCCAAACAGGTGGACGCGTAACTTGAGAACGGCGAGAGCCTCACAAACTCCCTTCATATTGCTCTGGGTCAGATCCGACGACTTCCAAAAAATCCGAGCACCATTGCATTGAACCCCTCATGTTGGAGTCGAGGCGAGGTAGCGGGCAAGACCTGCGTTTCAGCATCTTTCCACACTTGCAGTGTAGTATGACAGAGCGACACACAAGACGGGCAAAATGATTGATTGGTCTTTGATACCAATTTAGATGAAAATACTTGACATTCAAGTTCAATCTCAATCTGGTGATGTTCGACACACGAAAGTGGGCACTTTTCAGTCTCACCTCAGACTCGGCCCTGAGAAAGGAATTCCAATTTTCCTTCGACATGCAGTTCAACTTGGTGCCTGAAATCCCCACACATAGATGTGTACTTCCTTCCGAGGAAAGGATTGACCATTTCAACGAGTGCTAACTGCGCTCACGCGTCAACTCAACAACAGAGGTGGCCTGACAACATTGAAGAAAGGCCTGGATTATCCATAATTTCTACCCTACAGCGAGCGTTTTCCTTCCGACGGCATCCCATGGGATCCTTACGCGCAGATAATGTCCATGAGTTACTCAGACTCAGCATGAGCGATGAGACCACGCTTGTTCAACTCTTTCAGGATATCATATCCCAAGTCGAGGCCTCGAATGACCCCTTCGACCCCCTCCCTATTAAGAAGTTCAAGATGCTTGCATAGGACGTCAAGGATCACCCCCCTAATTTTGCCGTCGTCATTTCCATTCTTAGAAAGGACAGACGACACCTCTTTTGCTGCCTCGATGAACCCGTCCGAGGACCACTGCTCTTCCACACCAGCCTCAAACTTGAGCAGTGCAAGCGCCTGCAACGAGTCGATGCCCAGCTGCTTGGAGAGAAGGTACACCCTTGCATGCAAGACTATGCTGTGTCCCTTGCTGTCCAACGTGGGTGATCTCGGTGGTGTTTGTGCCGATCCGTTGACGACCACCGGCGGCTGGACAAGGGACGCACCCTCCTCTCGGTCGCCGCCAGCCGAGTCCGGGAACAGAATCACTTCTGTCATCGTGCCAGGTGGGTCAACCGGGCCCCGAGTCATGGATTTCCTACGAGCCCGTTTCTTGCGCTGCTTTGTTGCATTCTTGGACACCGAGATGGGGAGGAAGTCGTCAAGTGGTGATGCTGGCTCCTCAGCTTTGAGAGCGTCAGTGCATTCGTCGTAAGTGTGATGCTCGTTGAGGCCATCAGTCGTGAATTCTGCCTGGCCGTCGTCTTCCGGGGGTGGCAGGGTTGGTGCAGAAGGATAATCGAGATGGTAGAAGAAACGGATGACGGCATCAAGGGCCTTTGGGTCAGCATCGAGCAGCTCGATTACCCCATTATCATTCGATTGCTGCGTGACCAAACCGTGTCAGAAAAAGCTTCAATGTTGTGAAGCAGGAAGGGATTAGCGTACCTTTAGGGGAGGCTTTAGACACTCATCCTTCAGGAACCGAGACCGAGGGCACACGATCGCTTTGTGGACGTGATAAGTCCTCCCAAAGCTCAAGATTTTGAGGTCCGAGAACGCATGAGTAGAATAGATCCTGGTAAAGATTAGCAGTCATGAAGTGTGCCATGAAGTTTCGCCATATGTGCATACTTCTCAATAGACTTCAACAACTCAGTCACTGCAGGGGTATCCATATTCCAGTGTCTGTGTAGACAGCTTGAAAAGCACCAATCTCAAGTAGCGCGGGAGAACTAGAGAGCCATGTCCTAGTTGAGAATGTTTTTCGGATAGACTTAAGTATGGGCACCAGGCACAGAGCCTTTCATGATCGACTGATTACCTAGAACTGAGGCTTATGAGCGATACGGCCAGCGCCATTACATCCCAACCGCATGTTGTGCAACCGCCACACAAGGCTCATGTGCGGCGAAGCATTGGGGCCTTGCCTGATAACTATCGATCACCCGGTGGGCCAACAGCCTCGATCGTAGATGAGGCTCTGCTGGCCAAGTGTCCCCAGACCGAGAAGGAAAGTGCAAAAATTGCACCCAACATCTTCATGGGCTGGGCATCCCCAGGCAAACCTTGCATCTCAGGCACCGCTCAAATATTTGGAAGCCGGGTCCATTGGCTGAGGTGAAGCCTGGTCTCGCCCTGGAACTCTGGCTGGGCCAATCGCCCCAGGTGTGTCAAATCTGCATTACGCTGCTGCAATGCACGCCGTGCGGAGTTGGCAATGCATTGGGCCAGTCGAATGACTCCATGAGCAGCCTCGGATGGTTTCCAACCGCATGTGCGCCTCATGTGGTCATCCGCACTCATTCGCGGAGCCTTCACACAGCAGCGTCAGCACGACCACACCAAATTTGTAACCAGGTGAGGAAAATTGATTCTTCCCAGACTTGTGGACTGGGTTGTAGGATACCGGTATCCTTTACTTTAAGGTTTGTGGATGGCGTTCAGAGATGGGCTGACCCCAACGCACGGAAGAACGCCCCAAATCCGGGGCCGAACTTCAAATGGACTCGTGGAACCTGAGCTTACTTTATTACCTACCTAGGTAGGTATGTAGCACCTGTGAACAGGCTGCCCGCATGACACTACCGTGTCCATAGAGTAATAGTTCTACCCCACGCAGATGTCACAACGCGAAGCAACGTCGGTAGGTGCCCAAGTGGCACCTTAGCACAGCTCAGCACACTGAGGCCGTGATAACGTTAATTCAGCCCTTGCGGCCTGGGTCAACTGGTTCAGATGACACTGTCAACGGCTGCTGCTACATAATCCGGTTTGGGAAGAAGGTCCGATGAGCAAGATAGCTTTCACCTAATGCCGGGGTTTCAGCCTCTACATACACCAGGGGCGTGTCGAGGGTTGCGGGTGATACTCCCGACTCTCCCTGTCCGCGGGAGAGGTTTGACGAGCAAAGCAGATGAACCCCTCCTCGGCCAATCGAAAGGCACGCCCAGTCTGGCGAGCCATTCAGGTGGGACATGGCAACGGAAACATCTGCCGGATGGCAGCAGGCACCTGGCACCTGGGGGCTCCTCGCAGTGAAAGTCAAGCCAGGCAGGGGTGAAATACTTTAATCTGAACCCGCCCGCGGAGTTTCCAAGCCGTTGAGGTGGCCGTCATGTGGCAAATATGAGTCGTAAGGACCTTCAGCCATGGACACGATTTTGAAAGAGTTTCTTTATCCACAGACTCGAGCGTCCTCCCGAGGTCTTCGGGCAACGCTCAGGTAGTTCTGGAAATCTTTTCATTTTCTGCCTATTAGTGGCAATGCAAAATTCATGAGTGATATCATTGATGCGCAGGTGCGTGGTTATACCAGATGGCTAAGGAATGACTCGGAAAATTCCAGATATTGCTTTGAATCCACCCAAAGTCCGACGAGAATCTGCGGAGCCCAGAAAATAACGGCTATTCTTTTAAAGCATTTCCGGGCCGCCCACTTTCCTTGCTCGATTTCAGGAGTGTTACTTAGAATTTGACTTCAGAGAGTCGAAGTTAGAGATCAAACTTTCCGATCAAGATGAGGCCTCAAGCTTGGGAATCGAATTTTCCCAGGGTGCCATCCAGATGTCCTTCTTAAATCACGACGCACTAAAACGCCGGGTTTGTACCCGTTTATCCAGAACCCCAGCTCTTTTCACGTACACTAGTTAGAAGACCACCTTAGGTGCCTGACTTGAAGAGAGTAGTACTTTCATCTGTTGTAAATTGCTGCCCAGGCTGCTGCCCAGGCTTCCCCTTGAGCACGCTGCACATCCGATCACAAATGTAATCGGACGGGCATTTTATCCTAGCGTGAACGCCACGGGAAACTCTATTTCGACCCATCTTCCTCGATCCCTCGGGCTAGACTCGGCCCAGGAGGAGCCGAAGAACGTTCATGCCATGGATTGCATGTACTACAACCTTTGCCTGGCAGTTTGATTCGAGTATCAACAACGCCACTCTTACCAGAACGGGACGAGCACTCTGCGGATGCAGGGCCCGTGTCCAGCTACTTGGGCAAACTGTCCTTGTATAAGAGCCCTATGTCACGTAGGAGTCAGCAGTCAAGACCCACTGTTACTACCTATTTATAGTACTCTTTCAAGCAGCCTACTTAGCTTAGAACTTCCTCCTTAATCAATTAACTCGATTCTACTATACTTAATTATTTATAATGTAATAGTTATAAGCCTAATCTACTCTTATAACCTTTAAAGCTATTACTCTTCTTAAGTTAATTATAAGCTTCTTAGCTAGTACTATAACGCTCTCTTTTCCTTATACCTTTACTATATCTATACTATCCGCTACTATTACTACTATAACTTAACTTAATTAAGCTTAGCAAGATAGCTAGGTACTATAGTTTATATAACTTAAATATAACTATCTCTTTAGGGGTATTTAGTAATAAGTAAACCTAAATACTCTATATACTATAAAGAGTAGGAGTATAACTAACTTACTACCTACTATACTTATACTTCTATAGCTTATTACTAAAGAAAATAAGTACTAAGAAGCTACTTATAAGTAGTAACTTAATAACTAGTAGGCTTAACTTATTACTTCTTAAAGAGATAAGCTTAGATTACCTAAAATAATAATTAAAAGTAAGATTAGTAAAGAAATACTCTAAAAGTATAAGGAAAACTATATAGTATAAATTACTAAGTAGAATATTATTTTAAAGTACCTATTAAGTATTTAAAACTAAATCCTATACTCTATTAACTATAATCTCCTTAACCTTATTTTAAAGGTAGTACTTAATACCTAGAATAATAAAAAAGAAGTATCTAATATAGTTACTCTTTAAGTAATTATATACCTACTAAAATATAATTATACTTTATTAGAGTAGCTTATAAAGATAAGTATATAAGACTAGTATTAAAAGGAACTCTCTACTACTTATGTAAGTAAGACGGTAATAACTAATTACCACTGCAAATTATACCGCTCCGCTAAAAGATATTAATATTCAATGCTATACATTGAATATTACAGTAGTATATAAGCCTGTACCGTTATATTCCCCCCTAAGGCCTTGTTAAGCGGACGTAAGACGTTAGAAGCGGTAATATATAAGCCTAGATAGTACTATACTAAATTAGCTATATAGCTTATAGGATACCTAAAAAGTCTTAAATGGAATAGGGGGTAATTATCTAATTAAGTCATATCTTTACTTAGTGAACGGCCTATCTTAGTACTATAACTACCCCCCTCTATACTATATAAAAGGTACTTTTTAAATGTAGGGGCTTAAACCTACGCCCTTAGCATTAAATATTAAAACGGTAATAACTAATTACTACTATAAATTATACTGCTCCGCCGAAAGACATTAATATTCAATGCTATACATTGAATATCACAGTAGTATATAAGCCTATACCGTTATATTCAGGAGCTAAAAACCCCTTAAATAGTATAAAAAGTAGTATAAGGTATATATATATATAAAAGCTTAAAATCTACTTAAAATATAAGGAAACCTTACTATATATAATTTTCTTTCTACTATTAGTATAAGATTCATACTAAATTAGGCTTAATAAAGGCTAAAAATACTTACTTTAAAAGAAATCTCTACTCTTAAATAAGTTAGCTAATCTTTTACTTAGTACTAGTAGCTTAAAATCTTACTTAATTAAGTAGAGCTAATACCTTAAATAATAATAGCTATAAATACTAGTAGTAAAAATTAGTATAGTAGATAAGATCTTTTATTTATATACCCTTACTAGTACTTCTTTAGTAGTTATACTATAGATTTATCTATTTACCTAACTCTTAAGTAGAGGATTTATATAAAAAACCCTTAAGTACTTAGTAACTTAATAAGGCCTTACTATTTTAAGCTTTATAAAAAACTTTAGGCTAAGAGCTTAAAGATTTTACTAAAGAAGATATTCTTATAAGATAATAGAGATATATAATACCTTAGTAGCCTTACTATATAAAGATAAGTAGTGTAAGGGAAGAAAATACTAATAATAGGTTAATAATATAATTAAATAGCTTAAAACCCTAAATATTAAGCTTTAAGGATATAAAACCTTATAGCCCTACTTGCCTACTAATTACTATATATTTTATCGCTTAATAGGCTAATTAAGTATAAAATTAAAAATAGGTACTCTCTTTTATAATAACTTCTCTTTTATATACTTTCTTCTAAGAGGTAGTTGCTTTTAGAGGGTGTAAAATGCTTAAAAATACTAAGAAAAAGCTAGTAATTTAGTAGGAAGACTACTTATAAGTTACACTTGTAATATATTCTAAGTATAAGGAGGTATATTATATAGTAGTTAGTAGTTAAGACCTACTATTACTACCTATTTATAGTACTCTTTTAAGTAGCCTACTTAGCTTAGAACTTCCTCCTTACTTAATTAACTCGATTCTACTATGCTCGATTACTCGTAACGTGATACCCTATATCCTATATAAGTCCCCAATGGCCCTACAGCGGGAGCGGAGATGCACCTTCATTAGCCCAAACTACCTGTGGCAACAAAAACTTACGACATACTGTCCACCCTGCGATGACCGACTACTAGTCACCCAAGGCAGACTGCGCCATGGGATTATTTGCGTCCTGAGGGTATTCGTATCATCTGAGGTCCATGATGTTTGGGCGGTACCTCGTCCCCTTTGTCCTCGTCCTCGTCCAGCTAGGCTTGGTCTCCGGACAATCATCGTCCGCCCAGCTCATAGCAGCCTTACCGAGTTGTGCTGTATGTTCCCATGATGAACAAGTCATCACACTCATGAGGTTCCTCGTCATGCTGACATGTTCAAGGTGGTGTTGTTCTTAATCCGTAGACGGCCCGAAGGCGTACGGTCCCTTCATACAGTGGTAAACGCTCAGAGACCCAGCGTTTGCAAAAGACACAGTGTCAAATGACATGTTCAAGTCGTCCTGTTTCATAAGCTCCCTCCCAGTAACGAAGTGCGCTCTCACGAATGCAACATGTCTCTGCATCGATGCGTAGAATTACTCGAGAACGGTCGAGGCGTGTATCCTCGGCAACTGTACTGTCAGGGAGTCTCTATGTAAACCCGACCTAGGCCAATCCTCCCTCGCGTAGAGTCGAAGCATCTGACCGAGTTCTACAGTTACAAAGAACCAGACCCAGGCTTCTTGTGGAGTCCCGCCCCGGGACAGAAGCCAAGAGTTATACATCTTGGCAACCACATTAGGCGTGATTTCAGCCGTTGTTGTCTTGTTGAGAATCGCCTTCAGGGTTTTCGTAAGCCGGATGGGCATGTATACCGACGACTGGGCAATACTAGTGGCACTTTGCCTCGGTGTGCCAGGGACTATTGTGCTGTGCGAGCGCAGCGTCCCCAATGGCTCAGGCAAAGATTTGTGGACAGTAAGTACCATTTCATCAGATCGAAGAGTTTGGCAAATGGTTCCTGTTCATGGCAGTTCAGTACTTCCTGGACCTAGCGGCGCTCAAGCTGAGCTTGCTGCTCTTCTATCTGCGCATGTTCACCTCTACGACAATGAACCGGCTACTCTGGGCCACTGTGGTGTTCGATGTCATATACGGAATCGTCTTTGCTCTCGTGGCCCTCTTACAGTGTCGACCTATTAGCTACTTTTGGCTGAATTGGGACCGCGAACATCAGGGAACATGTATTAATACCAACGCAGTGGGCTGGGCGAACGCCGGAATCAGTATTGCCATGGACTTCTGGATGCTGGCACTACCTCTGTCGCAGCTAAAAGGCTTACGGCTCCATTGGAGGAAGAAAATTGGAGTTGCTTTGATGTTTTTCGTCGGAACATTGTAAGTCACCATCAGGCGAAGTCAATGCTTGCTTTGCTCACATATTCTGCAGTGTCACAATCGTCAGTATCCTGCGTTTGCACGCCTTGGTTGATTTTGCCAATTCCGACAACCCAACATTCGACAATTTCGATGTTATGCTATGGTCTACGACGGAAATCAACGTCGGACTCATCTGTGCTTGCATGCCAGCGCTTCGACAGATCCTAGCGCGAATCTGGCCCAACGTATTCGGCGGGGAACAATCGCGTCAGAGATACTACCGCTATGGGAATGGAAATGATGTTGGTAACGTGCCAACCATTGGATCAAAAGAGATCGTGCCCGTTAAGAAGGGAATGACTGAGTGGTGGCAAGGCATCAGTCTCAGCAGAGCCAGCATGTTTGCGTCGCAGCGGGTGAGCCCCAACGTGGCTAGGATCTTGCGAGAGAGCTCACTTGCACCCACCCAGGAGTTTCAACGCAAAGGCGTCCAAGTTCACGGCTCGATTCAGGTCGAGGACGATTTGCCTACGTCTGTACCGATGCAGAACCTGACGCCATACGTTCCATCTAGGCCACCGCGGAATGATATAAAGAGCAGCCTCGTCGCATAGCCGTCTCAACATCATTCCCCGCCACAATATTTGTACGAGTATGGTGTAAGCGAGTTAAGTATAAAGCCGAGGACGCGTCACAAATAGAAGAATGCTCCCTAGGAAGTAGTTCAGCCGCCGGGACTCTGCTATGATGTATTATTGTTTTTGACAGTTTGGCGGTGGTACGGGGATAGCATGTGACACGCCGAGCGTTGAAATGCTCGGGTTTCTGGATCGAAACGTGTGAGGGTGCCAACGACATACTTAAGTATAATGTTACCGTAACATCACCATGATTTTTTTTTTTAAAAAAAACCCACAAATAAAACACCTCCTATAGAACGTCTTCATGCAAAATATTATTCTATAAGAGAGTAGCCTATATATATGTATTCCATAAGAGGTTATCCTATACAAGGTTGTCTGCTAGGTACCTAGGTAGTTGGTCAACTGGTAGGGCTATAAGCCTTAAAGATACCTACTTAGGTACTGTGGCCGCGTACCGGACACCCGAACAAAGCTCGTGCAAGAGCTATGAGGAGTCATATGCAGGACACCTCCAGTCACCATTTCGAGATGCTTAGACCTGAGAGTGGAAGCTGGCTATACATGCCTCAAAGTGCGCTCTGGCCTCACTGCTGGATGTGAATTATGCGGATCCTGTTTGCGCGAGCTTATCAGATCCGAACTGCCGACGGATCTGGGCCCATCTACAGTAGCACGTGGGTCGCGAACCCCATAGAAATTTCGACTCTGCCAAAAGTTGCCGAGGCGATGGGTAAGTTTTTAGCCCCCGATGATATGCGACGAAGCAACAATTCCGAATTTTACAGTAGGATAGAAATCGGTGCGCGCGCGCAAAGACAAAAAGTGCATTGGCCATAAAACCTGCAATGACGACCCGCCGTTCGGATCCAGGAGCTAGAGACTTGAAAGACGGACCGATTTCGTTTTACCGTACGTCACCCACCTTCCGCCTTACCCACCTTCCGACCACACAAACTATGGCAACACTACACAAAGTTAATTCTTCTTACTTATACGTATATAGCCAATTTTAACTCTATCGTAATGTTTTGTATGCTAATCTATAGCGTTTTTTTTAGAGTTAACGCTTTAAGCGGTAAATCTTGGCCTAACGATAAATTCCAAGCTCCAACTCCGCACAAAAGTTCTCTCCAAATGCAGCTACCCATTATACCTATAACTCTTTACTGTACATTGTACTACTTACTATAGCGCTTAAAGAAAAGCCCACTAAGTAATCTATTAACTATATAAAGTCTTAAATGGCTAATGCTCTATTTGCAGTACAAGAAAAAGGTGTTTCTACCTATATAGCCGCTCGAAACTATAGTATACTTAAAAGTATACTTATTAACCTTATAACTAAAGCAAGGCTATTTAACAAGCAATTATAGCTTGCCTAAAGACTATTTAAAGAATAAAAGCATAGTATATCCACTTGGATACTATAGCAAAAAAAACTAGGCTATACTCTAAGTGCTACCTTTGTTTGAAAGCTTGTAATATCTATCCTCCAAAAAAATAGCAATATATAGCCCTTAGGTAAAAATTAGCTTGCCTCCTTTAAGAAAAAGAATTCTAAAGTAGGCTTGAAAATTAGCTATAAGCAAGAAGCTAAGAGGTTTACTATATTTACTCCTAAGGCGGTTAACTAGTATTTTAATTAACTAAAGAACTTTAAATAGGTAAAACTTAAGTTAATTGTTAATATAAATAAAAGCGGAGTTATAAAGAGCTAGAGTATATATACTTTATTTAGCTTTGTTAAAAAATAATTTATATATTAATAATCTTATAGGCTATAATAAATTTATATTTAAAAGTATAAATAGTAGATCTATAATTATTAAAGCTAATACTGCTTAAGCTTTTATTATAGTAATTGCCTTAGCTATTGCAAAAAGCATTTTCTTACCCCTAGAAATTATTTTTAAAAGCTAAAAGCTTTAGTAGTAATAGTTTACAAAGCAATTTAAGGGCATTATACCTTTAAAATAAAGGTTTAATATCTTTAAGAATAGGTAAACAAGTAACTAAATTGCTATTAAATAGCTACAAAATATTTTTATTCTTATAATTAATAAGATATGTTAAAATAATAAATCCTAAGCTATTTTGCTTGTTTTTAATGGCTATAATAATTACTAAAGCGTTAATTTTATAACTATATACTATAGGTATAATATTAACCTATACTAGCTTCTAGTATATACTTTTTATAACTTATAGCTTTTTAACAATGGAATTTTAAATGTTTTTAAAGCAGTATTTAACAAAGTAATAGAAAAGATTAACTCTTATATAGATTTAAGTTTTTTTAGCAAAATTAACTTTATTAAATACCTTGTTAAAGCCTACAATGCTATCTTAAAGCATACTATTAGAAATTCATTTAGGTATATAGGAATCTACTCTATCTCTTGGGAAAAGGTATTGCAGCATCTAGAAATACACCTAAATAACCCCATAAAACTAGAAATCACGGGTTCTAACGGAAATTCCAGTGACAACAATGCTTGCAGCAAGTCTACTATTAAGAAGCTCGATAAGAACTATGTAACAAGGGACTATATTATAAGTATAGCCTTAAAAGGCAATAGATTGGCTAGATATAAAGCCAAGAAGATTGCCAATAAGATTAACGCCCTATAAGTACAGGTTTCTCTACTAGAAAGAGAGAATTTTAGCCTTAAGCGAGAGAAAGAGATATAAGAAAAGACGAAGCGCTAAAGGGCTATACCCAACCCTAATGCAGAGTTTATTACTATATTCGAAATAGAGGACAAAAACCTTACTGTGGAAGCCCTAGAAGTACTTCTAAGGCCTTAAAAACATCAAAAAGTAGCTATAGTTAAGAATAAAAATAAGGTAGATAAAGATAAAAAAGATGCACTTAAGCTAAAGGTTTTGGACAAGGTTTAAGTGCGCAGCGGCCGGAAAATCCAACTTCCGGCTCAATATATCGATTGAGAAACTTCTTACAATTATTTTGATAGTATTATTAGCTATACATCGTATCAATTGACTGAATTATGGCTATCTGAATTACCTTACTTTGTGTGGCGTCTTCTTAATTTGTGTGGTCGGAAGGTGGGTGGCGTACGGTATCGCGGACATGGCCAACGCGATGTATGTAGTCTAGTCAATCCGTGCGCGACATCTTGGCACATCTCGACCACGGCCATCTGTGATGAGGCAACATTGAAGTGACGTCGACCGCCACACGAAAAAAGTCTGCATCGGGGGTTTCCCGAGCCTGTCAAGATTTCGGAGTGTGTACGGGTTATTAGGTGTTTATGCTGCAAGGATGTGCCCATCTTATTACATCACCAAGGCAATCCCGATCTTCAACAACCATGGGGGCCCGCCTCAAGTGCTACGTACCCTATAGGTACTTGTTGGTAGCAAATCGAGTCGGCTTCAAGTTGCAACCCGGCGGACGAACTGCTGGTTCTCGACTTGACAAGGTACTCACTCCAGTTTGCCAAACAACAGGCCGTGAGTTGAATTCAGTTAATTCAATTATGTCGCGTGGGGGGTGAAACATGAGTCATAGTGAATGAATACCTACTTAAGTAGGTACTCAGTGATGCCAAGTGCGTAGTATGTGCCCTAGGGTATATCGGAGGATTTCCAACTTCAAGACAGGTATTCTCCTTCCGCCCCGACGTTGCCCAATTCAAGAGTCGGCCAGTCCGTGAATACAACCTAGGCCCTGGCCATCCTGGCCAAGAAATCAACACGTGAAGCACCCGGGAAGATGGTAGGTACCCACAGAGCTCCACCGCGGATCTGCGTCAAAAATCATTATTGTATTCTCCCACAGTTCTGGCTGCGTCTATGCCTGACTGCAGGATCCGATCGGATTGACGGATCTGCATTTGATATGCGATGGCATGAAATGTACTTGCACAGCATTTTACGCCATGTTTCTTCTGCACGTGTGATACGAGGTGTAGTGAATTTGCGTAGTCGAGGGACTTGGGACTTCATAGCAAGTCTTGTTGGTGAATGCCCTCGAAGCGACCCTCACCTAAACTTCTTGGACCGTCGTCCCCACAGCCGCCACATGAAGCTGGGATGGCCGGAAAATACCTTGAAAAGGGGCGCGCGGAATTGGGAAAATTCTGGGATTTGTAAGGAAAATGGGTCCATCACAAATCTTGTGATCATTTTTCGAATCGGGACACCAATCTACGCATGTCCTCGTCTTTCTCCGGGCATCATTGAACTCTGCGTTTAGTATAAGACTTCCGTGCTCAAGTACCACAATGCTCAAGTGCTTCTAATGTAGCGCTACAGTTCATAAACACCTGGCAGATGGTGGGCAAATTCAACATGCGGGCTTCCCTCACAAGAGCATTGGCAGCTTCTGCCGTCTTCTGCGGTGCGACAGCTACCTGCACAAAGTCTCGGGCTGCGGACTCGTCTATTGCCAATGCCACATACGACTGTATGTACACGCTCGATTTTCTCCATGCCCTCGTGATTCCCTTTGGAGCCGTCCTTACTGCATCGTGCCGAAGTCCCTGAGCTAACAGATAAAGACATCGTCGTCGGTGGCGGGCCATCGGGTATCATTGCTGCGACGCGACTTGCTCAGTCCTCCAGCAAGAGCGTCCTTCTCCTCTCCCGCGGCCAAGGACCTACCGTTGATACGGGGGCCGTAGGTACAGTGGACTTCAACAACACCTTGACACCTATTGACGTCCCTGGCCTGTCGACTGCTGTCACCTCCTACAACGTCGGTGACCAGCCGCTCTTCAATGCTTACCTCTGCACCGATGTTGACGCCTTTGCATCCTGCGTGTTCGGCGGGGGTGCCACGATCAATTACATGGTGTTCCCGCACCCTCCTGAGCGCGACTTTGATGACAAGTGGCCAGTTGGGTGGAAATGGGAGGACGTATCAGCTGCCGCTGACCGTGTGTGGGACCTCAACCCGGGCACCATGCTCCCCAGCATGGATGGGAAGCGGTACGATCAAGGCATGTTCGAGACGGTGTCCAAGTTCCTTGATGCCCAGGGCTGGTCCGAAGTTGACCAGGTCGCCGAGCCCAACAACAAGACAAACGTGTACAGCCACCCCAACTGGGATATCGGCGTCTCTGGTGGCCTGCCCAAGCGAGTTGGGCCTCTGAGGACTTACTTGCCTTTGGCCGAGGAGCTTGACAACTTCTCCTACCGCCTCAACTCCACCGTCCGTCGCGTTATTCGTAACGGTGGCCAGGTGACCGGTGTTGAGGTTGAGACGGAATCTGGTGTTGAGACTGTCAGCCTTGCTGCTGGCGGAAAAGTCGTTCTCGCAGCTGGCCCTTGGGGTACTCCTCGTATCCTTTTCAACTCTGGAATTGGCCCCGTCGACCAGATCCAGACTGTTGCCGAGGGTACCACAGGCATCCCCGTCCCACCAAAGGAGGACTGGATTGACCTTCCCGTTGGCCAGGCTATCAAGGACCACCCGATCTTCAGCATCTATGTTCAGACGGCGGATGACTGGACCTCATTCAACACAAGCACTGTAGTCGAGGGGACCAACGTGAACGACGTCGAGCTGTACACAGAGCAAGGCTCAGGTGTTCTTACTCAAGGCTATCACCGCATGATCTTCTGGACTTCCAACGTTGCGTCTGACAAAATCACGCGGTACTACCAAGGCAGTGTCAGCCCACAGGGACAGGGTCTCTTCCTGATCAAGGCCTATCTGACTCACGGCGCCACCTCGTCCGGAAAGATGGGAATCCAGGCCAACGGCACAGTCGGCTTCACCCAGATGCCCTACCTCCAGTCCCAGGGCGACCAGGAGGGCGCGAGGATGTTTGTGGACGAGATGCTGGAGAGCGTCTCCTCCTACGGCTGGGAGCTCACCAAGGGCACCACGAACGCCTCGTCGATCTTGTCGGCCTACAGCCAGGGCGACCACTACATCGGCACCGCGAACATCGGAACTGACCCCAAGACGTCAGTGGTCGACACGGACGTCAAGGTCTGGGGCACCGATAACCTGTACATTGTCGATTCCAGCATCCACGCTGATCTCCCCACCGGCAACACCCAGGCCATCACCATGGTCGTGGCCGAGGCTGCAGTGGACAAGATCATCGCTGCCGACTCAGCTCCTCAGCTCCAGAAGCGGCAACACTGAGCAGCAGCTTCGACAGAAATGTGATACTATATACACATGGTTGATACACGGTGGAGCTGTGGTGGAGCCGTGGTGGAGCTGTGGGAGAGCTGTCTTGATCGTGTGAATAAACCGTACCTCGATTAGAAGTTGTCTATTAAAGCGTACTATGTATCTGGGGGATCCATGGGTATCGTATGTATCGTATACGTGTATCAATTATTCTTGCCACCAGTGATAATATTCAGTGTGCTTGCTTGCTATCTTGTCAAATTGGGGATGGCCGGAAGTCCTCTATCGTTGGTGCTGATTGTGTTGACGACGACGAAGTGGATGAGCGTGAGATTGGCCTTAAATGAGAATGGCTCCTTGCCATAGACCGCCTTTCCCATTGGCCCATCTGCCCCAGTGCGCCTGATTCTCTTTGTGACGCCTCTGCGGTCGAAAGTGGTGATCTGGGGGCATCTATACCCGATGCGCGCCCGCTGCCTATACGGCCTTCGTCGTATCCCGCCGGCAAACTCCCAGGCAGCTCTGCCACGAAATGGGGCACTTCCAACTCCGTGGCGGCTATGTGCAGCGGTGGCATCTCGATAGCATCTCGTTCCCCGGGTGCTTCACTGAGGGCGATGGTGCTAGCCCTCGCCTTCGAATCCAGTTCGGCCTTGTCATCCGGCACAAACCCACCGTCACTTGTCGGCGAAGCCTTGAAGTCGCCAAAGCCAGATATCATGGACTCTATGCGAGTGCCGTTGGCGGTAGTTTCGCGCTTTCTCTTGCGTTGCCGCCACACAAAGAAAGCCACCGCGCTGACAGCTAGAGCGACACCCATCCCGCCCACCCCAACGGCTATCCCGATTATGGCGCCAGACGATAATCCATCATCGGAATCGGACCCGGGATCACCATCGGAATCGTTCTGGGCATTCGTGGTGCCGGACGACGGGAATGGCGTTGCGGCGTTGGTGTTGATTCCCATGCTCCCGGGCGTTGCTGTGGCTGTTGCCGAGTAGGTCGATCCGGGAACGGTCGGGTTTGTCTCGAGGATGCTGAGGTCCGACTCCTGCCAGCGAACCTGCAGGGCAAAGGCTAGCTCTGACGAGTCGGTCGTGTGTACGCATTTGCTGTACGAATAGGGGTCGTTTGTGAGGCACGTATATCCGGTCGGACAGCAGACCTGGACCGTCTCGCCTTGAAGCACCTGCCCCCCAAAGTACACACTCCCCACATCGTCGGTCCTTGCTTGATCATATGGAAACTCGCATCCTTTGGTCCAACTCTTGGGGCAAATGCCTGGACTGTAGAAGCCGAAGGAATAACCGTAGAGCGAGTTGAATTTTGGCGGCATGCATACCAAGCTCGAGAGCGGTGGTGTGACGGTGTCAGTCCAGTAGAGGCTCTAAAGGGTGACGTCAGTGGATGCGTTCCTATTCAACAGCCCCGGGACTCTCCCTTTCTTCAGGGGGCTTGCTAACTCACCGCGCAGAAGTCGGGAGTGGTAAAGACAGTGGTGAGAGGGCCCGCGCCGTGGTAGCCGATGGCGTACGATGCGGGCTGGCCCAGGTAGTCCAGCGTTGTAATGGTGGTCATGACGCCGTGTCGCAGTCGCGGCTTAGAGAGCCATTGCTACGGGGAAGAGTTGTCACGGAGGAAGAAACTAGTTGATGGAGGTGCAAGATTGGATTTGGGAGTGGCATGACAGGATAGCGTGAAGCTGAACCTTCAATCGGGGCCGATACACTCCGCACTCCAACACAGCCGACACGGAAAGGTGGGTGCGCATGTGGGTGGGCTGTTCTGGGGTATCCGTAAGCAAACACGAGTCAGATATCCAAGCGGGCATTTGATTGCTTTTGGCTGCAGTCGCGTCGATCAAACCATATACTAGCTAGGATCACTGGCCCAAGGGCAAGGGCCAAGGGAGAGCCAATGCCACAGCAGTGACCCTCAATCATACATAGATAGAATGAAGTGGATTTCTGTTTAGAGCAGATCTTGGTTTTTTTTTTTTTTTTTTTTTTTTTCGCCTGTCCACACTGCATTAATGTCCCTTGATGCCTACGTGCTCACTCCCAGGTGGATGTGCCGGGAAGCCGAAATCACATGTGCATCTATCATCACCGGAACGGACCGTCACAGCTGAAAGTTCCGGGCCATCTAAGCGGATCCAGGCGCAAACTTCCACTCCGAGGCCTCCGAGTCTGACCACCTGGGCAGTACAAAGTAGTGTCGCCTGTCCGATTTCCAGTGCGACTTCTAACTTCATTCTGGCTCCGGCTCCACGGGAGACCGTAACTTGCCGTCCGTCGCGATGCAGCACCAATTCTGACCAGAGCCGACGCTGGCGCTTTCATGAGAAGGGCTGGGGGTTGAGTCAGGACCAGCTGGCCCCTGAAACCCTTGCCCTCCCCAAGGAGTCAGAATGGTGTTTCTAAAGTTCCTCGGGCATGGAATGAAACTCGGGATCCGTCCGGGTCTCGAGAATATATATGTAGTTGGCTTTTAACACTCATCGCGGACAACTTTGCGTGAGCTACCTGACCAATTTCCTAACCAAAGACCTCATTATTTGCTGTAATTGAGCTTAGAAAATTACCGCTGGCAATCAAGGCACGTGGAAATCTGATTGACGCGTGTGGTAGGGCTGATGGTGACTGCAACAGCCACATATTCATATTTCATCCGTGTTGGCGCCACATTGTTTTGGGCCATCAGTACATGCATGCACCTTTTTACTGGTGATTACTGCAAACAGAATCCTCGCCTATGCAAGCCTGACCAGATACTGCTACCTCGTCACCCAGTCTTTACAGATTGATTCTCAGACTAAGATGGTTGTCGAAGGCCACTGTGCCCCAGTCTGCTATATGTCAGTCATGTGATACTCAGCCGAAAGTGTTTCAACCGGGAATCTGCCAATTTTTCAAAGACAGGCACCCGGTGAAGGGAAGTAAAGAAAAAAAACTTACATGGCTCCATCCCGCCATTTCCAACATTGACGTATGTGTTGTTACCGAAAATGCCCTGTTCGGACATAGCCAAGAGCCAGTCCTTGATGTCGCCAGTGAAGTTGCCCTGGTACATATCGTTTTCGGGCACCAGCAATGACGAGACAGTAATCCCTGTGTCTGTGTTCTTGCCTTGGTACAACTTCCAGCCATCTTTGCCAAACAAACTGATGGTGGCAACGGGACCCTCAGCCCACCCAATCGGGACCTGCCCGCCTTCATACTGAAGCCATAGCCTAATGGTAACGTTAGTCCTGCTACGGGTTCTAAATTGTTGTATTCTATAACTTTTCAAAACACAAAAGACGGGGATCCGCGACAGGTAGAGAGTGACACTTACATAAGTTCTTGAGCATTTGTTGATGTAGAGTCTCCCTTTGTGTCGGACGTCATGAAGTCATAGACCACATTTCCTGAGACATTGTGTCAGCAACGGATTTGAAGGTACCTAGGTATCTCTGGGTGAAGTTGAGAACAAACCTTTGTATGCGGTCGTGTTGCTGATAGTCCATTCGTAGGTACTAGGGATGGAAGAAATAGCACTGAGCTGAGTCTCGAGGTTCTGGGTCAACCCGATGAACGAGTAGCCTTTGACGACATTGGTCGAAACAGCCTCGTCAATGTCCCAAACGCTGGCCCAGTGGATGGTCTGGTCGTCACCCGACCCGGTGAAATCAAAGTACTCCGTGCAGCATGATCCAGAGATAGCCCGGTAGTTGTAGTTCATCGAAAAGACGATCCAAGGAGTGCCTGAGATGACCTGGTAATCGTTTGGGGCTCCACAGAACCTGGCAGTGGCAGCCGAGGAGGCCCGCTCGACAGCGGCAGCTGCGGTGCTTGTTACCGCTGTGGCCGCAATGAACAGCGCAGGGAGAGAACGAATCGCCATATTGTAGTTGAATGAATGTAAGTTGGGCAACATTGAAACGAGCGAAAGAGTGGGCTGCTGCTGCTGCGACGATTCGACCTCAACTCCACTGCTCAAGTAATTGATGTCTGAACATCCGAGTGTGAAAGAGAAAGTGTTTCTATACGCAGAAGAAGTACGTTAAAGTGTGCAGCTGTAATCTTTAATAATGGCAATCTGCATTCAGTCTTCATCTTGATGACATACTAGTCAAATACACACAGCCTCGTCATTGGTGGGCCATGTTTCCACCTCCAGGAAAGGAGTTGTTGCAATTAGAATTAGCCCACCGCACGTTTCATTTCAGTGAAACAGTAGCGGAAGACTCCTTTTCAACATCACCCGACCCTAATCAAATCCCGAAGTTCTGGACCTATGCAGAGGCCTTTTTGCTTGATTGAATCCAGGATCCTTGTCAACTGGTCGCTCATTAGCATTTCACCACATCAGCTTTAATAAACTCGCTCCAAGCCCCCCGACCTAGGCACTGCCGAGCTACCTGTAACCTGGACGCCTGCACATGTGGCATGTGGACTCGGGCTCCACATATTCGACCTGGGGTTTCTAGGATTTGTCAAAGAACCGGTTCTTTGGCCGTGGCAGACCGAGATGTTCGCGAAGGGTCGTGCCTTCATAATCCTGACGGAAGATGCCCCGTCGTTGAAGCTCCGGAACCAAGCGCTCGACGACATCGTCAAGGCCCTGTGGGAGGAAAGGAAACGTCACGGTGAACCCGTCAGACCCGTCCTCGGCAAGCCACCGGCCCATCTCGTCGGCAATGCTCTCGGGCGTCCCTACGAATGACAGCCCCGCGTACCCGCCATATCGCTGCGCGAGTTGCTTGACAGTCAGTCCTTCGTCTTTGGCAAGCTTGGCCGCGACTTCTTGTGTCGACTTGCTCGCGTTGGTCTCGGGCAGAACTTCTGGCAGCGGG
The DNA here is from genome assembly GCA_001702395.2 of Diaporthe helianthi. Lineage (NCBI taxonomy): Eukaryota > Fungi > Ascomycota > Sordariomycetes > Diaporthales > Diaporthaceae > Diaporthe > Diaporthe helianthi. Next base: position 4,308 of record MAVT02000278.1, on the reverse strand, counting down.
CCATCTGGATCGAGAGCGGATGCATCAAACCCCAGCATGATGGAGAGGGATGCAATGGCGCTGTCATAGTGCACCAGGCTGTCCAGCTTGAGCCGCTTCGCCCTGGCATCCTCGAGCGAGTCGCCGACAATGATCATGGCCGCGGGCAGAATCTTGAGGTGCTCGGGATTCCTGCCAGCCGCTTTCGCACGACCTTTGATGTCTGCATACAGTTCCTTCCCGGACTTTAGGTTTTGCGGGGAGCAGAAAACGAGCTCCGCCGTCTCCCCTGCGAGCTGTCTGCCGGGTTCACTTTGGCCGGCCTGCACAATCACAGGCCACCCTTGCACTGGGCGGGCGATGTTCAGCGGGCCACGGACGCTCAACTCGTCGCCCTTGTGATTCAGCGTGTGTATCTTGTCCGGATCAACGAAGATTCCGCTCGCCTGGTCGCGAACGAAGGCATCGTCAGCGAAGCTGTCCCACAGCCCCGTGACGACGTCGTAGAACTCTCTGGCTCGCTTGTAACGATCACCGTGCTGCATGTGCACGTCTTGGCCAAAGTTCTTTGACGACTCCGGGTTGCCCGTCGTGACGATATTCCAGGCCGCTCGACCGTTGCTGAGGTGGTCCAGTGAGGCGAAACGGCGAGCGATGTGGTAGGGCTCGTCATATGTCGTGGATGCAGTCGCCGCCAGTCCGATCTTCTCCGTCACAACCGACAGAGCAGACAGTAGCGTGAAAGGCTCGAAAGAAGTGACAGTCTGGCTACGCTTGAGAGCCTCAAGCGGCATGTTTAACACGGCAAGATGGTCAGCCATGAAGAATGCGTCGAACTTTGCAGCCTCGAGCTTCGTGATGAACGACTTCAAATGCGCCAGGTTGAAATTGGCATCAGCAAACGAGCCCGGGTACCGCCAAGCTCCGGTATGGGTGCTCACGGGGCGCATGAATGCGGTAAGGTGTAGTTTCTTCGATTCGGCCATTTTCAAAGCTATTTAGGTATTCTTTTGCAAGTCTTTTGGTGCCTGCGCTCTCTCTAACAGACCAGGACGACATGAGATTCCAGCCTTTCATATTGCCAAATATATACTTTTGAGGTTTCCAATGTTCGGCGCGGATGCAGTTCTCATCCGGGCGATGACAAATGCATTGCACCATCGCGATGGCGACATCGAGGCATGGATGTGTTAACTGGTGGCAGGGGCAGATAAGCCTGGACTAATCACAGAGCCCTGGAGACGGTCGAGACAAATTCGGAAGCGATATCTGTCTCCGATCTTTCCGGATTCACATCAACGGTGTAGAGAGCCTGCCGGTGGTGGTCAACACATTGAAGGTATACATATGTACCAGCGGCACTGCACGATTTTCTTGATAGGAAATTCACGTTATTGAAATGCAATGTCAGGCGCAGCGGCAAGATTTCTAAATTCATGCCATCTGGACTGGCCCCACCAACTGATGACCAAGTTCCAGCCAACCACCCTGGGGCATTTTTAGTACCTGGGCGCGTTGGCACTCAATCAGCATCTAGTACAACATCAATAATCAGGAGCGGGGTTGAAGGTGCCCTTTCTCAAGTGCTTATATCAACGTACAAAATCCCGAGGGACCGGTGGACATATGGTAGACTCAAGTCCAGCCGTTCCAGTTGAACAATCAGATATATTCAGGTGTATGTGCGCATGAGATTACTGAGTTAACAATTAACACAGTAACAAGACTAGCATTCCAACTGAGATCTTTAAGACTCTCTGTGAGATTCAAAGCCTGAAAGATGGTAGCGTGTGACTGAGGTCTGGTACAGTTTTCGCCGCCAAGTCCTCGACCTTCGTACTCAACCTAGGCCCGTTGAGCCAGACGTAAATGGCTGACCGGGCTGAACCATCTATCACATGATTCAAAATAAGGCTTGCTGTGATTCCGTTGGATGTCATCCAAACCGCCAGGAGTATCAATGGTACAACCCATCTATGCGATGCGCGCCCAATGGAGCCCAAGAGGAGTTTCTGACCTGTGGTTGCTTGACGCGAAGTGTTGTCGCTCGTCGATTGGCGGACCAGGGAGTACAAGATCTACACCGGTACATTTCTTATCAGAGACCACCGCATTTGCTAGTTTGGGAATAGGGAGCGAGGGACATCATAAAGTAGCGTGCAAGATGCTCCCCACGAGTCTCTCCGTTGAAGTTCCAACTCTTCCATTTCTGCTTGATCTTCTGCATATGCCATCGAAAATTGAAAACAGCGCAGAAGACATCAATGATGGCAACATTGACTCTCAACGGTCTTAAAACCGCACTCGGCGCCCTGCATTTAGATGCTCTCCCAAACTTCGAGCGCATAAAGCCTCTGGATAAGCCACTTGACATAGCACGCTGCTACTTGGCCAGTATTATCGAAGAGGTGGCAAAAGTCGAACCCGATGTTGCGTACAACGCTATCCAGTGGCCTAACAATGTGTACAATGGCGACTTGGTCGTGATCTTGCCTAAGCTCAGCCGAGGAGACGATCCACAAGAATACGCATTGCAGATTATTTCAAAGGTGATGACAAGGCGTGAATGCAGCCCCTGCATGATTTATAGGAAAGACCACTGAATAGCTGGCTAGTTTCCACGCTGCCCTCTCTTCATTGTCCCATTCGCAGATGGGGTCCACTTGCGGATGCAATTCGATATCCTTACTCTTGCGCGTTTACTGCTCCCGTACATCCGCGACCGGGGTAAGTCGTACGGCTTTGACTCAAAGTCGGGGTTGAAGGATCTTGGGAACGTCATGTCCGGGAAGAAGAGTGTTGTGATTGAATTCTCTTCACCCAATATTGGTGATAGGTTCCACGGGAAGCACCTTCGAAGCACTTTACTTGGCTCGCACCTCGCACAGCTTCACCTCTCCATGGGCTGGGACGTCCACACAATCAACTACCTCGGGGACTGGAGCAAGAAGGCGGCCCTTGTTGGCGTGGGCTGGGAGAGACTGGGGCTGGGCAGTGAAGAAAGGTTTGCTCGAGATCCCATTAGCCACCTGCTCGAGGTGTACAACGAAGTCGAGAGACAATTTGCCCCTGAGCAAAAGCATGCCAAGGAAGTCAGGGACAAGAACTTGAAAGGAGTTGACGGGGTCAAGGGGGAGGACACGGCCACGATTGAGTCCCAGGGGCTGTTCGCCATGAGAAACGACTTCTTCACACGTATGGGAGGTGGCGATCCGAAAGCTGTCGACCTTTGTGAAAAGTTCAGAGAAATGACCATCGAACAGTACAAGGCGCTTTACAATCAACTCAACGTCGTATTCGATGAGTACTCGGGAGAATCCCAGATACAAATTGGTACAATGAACGAAGTCGAAGCTACCCTGGCAGCTAAGAACTTGCTAGAGGAGCAGGAGGGTAGCTGGATGATCAACATGAAGAAGCATGGAGAAAAGGGGGGTGCGGCCATCATCCGCGACCGCACTGGCAGCCACACTTACCTCTTGCGGGACATTGCAGGTGCCATCGAGAGGCACAAAAAGTATCGCTTCGACAACATGCTGTATGTCGCCGCTTCGGATCACGACCTGCACTTTCAGAGGGTGGTCAAGATCCTGGAGATGATGGGCATGGGTGATCTGGCGGCCAAAATACAGCACGTGCAGTTCAGCAAAAACTCTCAGGTTCCAGATGATATTGAACGGGGCGATGTTCTGGAGGGAATCTTGCTTCGTTGCAAAACGGAAACCGAGAAGTTGCTCGCCGACGAACCCGACAAGTTGTCCCTCCTGAAGAAAGCAGGGCACGCTACGGATTCTTCATGTGCAGCCAGCCTCCAGATCGACGGTCTCAGCGTGAAGAGGGCAACCGACCATACATTCGCTCTTGGACAAAACTCAGCCGGGCTCGAGCTCCTGTTTACACTTTTCAAGACCAGAGGCTTGGTTGACGGGCGAAGTCTTCCGGATATGTCAGCTCTCTCGGATGATGACCTGGCTCCGATCAAAGAGGAGGAATTTGCAGACCTACTACGGCTTCTGGCACAATTTCCCGATGTTGTTGAAGCAGCATATAAGTCCTTTGAGCCTTCACTCGTCGTGTCCTTCCTAGCCTCGGTGTCTAGCCAGGTTTCGGAGGCTATGGAGGACCTCGGGGATGGAAACGACGATCTAGATCTAGGCTCAGGAATTACCCACGCGTAGGTAATACCTAGTAGGTACCCACAAAACCTATAAGTAATAATAAGGATTAAATTACCTATAGGTCCTAGGTAGGTAAATAGGTAATTTAAGTATAAAGTAAAAAATTATTAATTTAAAATCTCCTATAAACTTTATCTTCTCTCTATAATTA
>MAVT02000277.1:0-39912 GCA_001702395.2 Diaporthe helianthi | reverse complement strand
AATACTAGACTTTTTTCGACTTAGGGTTTATTATATAACTTTATTAATATTCTATAAGTTTAGATAACTAACTAGGGGTTAAAACCTTTATATAAAATTTATATAATAAGTTTATTACAACTCTACTCTAAAGTACCTAGTTTATTTATACTAGTACTATTAATATTAGAGCTATTATAGTCTATAAGCTATTAGTCTAACGCTATTAAGTACTAGGTAAAAGTGCTATTTACTATATAACTTAGGCCTTCAAATTACTTAAAATGGGTAATATTCAAAGGCAGTGGAAGCATGCTGTCTCTTTGCGGCGCAATCGGCCACATGCCCTTTCGGGTAGTGATATTCGAACTTCATGCAAGACCGGTGTTTAAGACGGTGAGTAAGTCCGAAGTGTTACAATGCAAGCCATGGTATGGTGTAGTTACATCAGTAAAACTGTTGGGCCTCAAACTGGTCAGTTGGTTGGCTTGGCAATCGCTCAAGTGCTGCGCCTGCGGATTGTTGCCTTCGGCGTTCACAGCAAACCGAGGCCACCCCACTGGCTGGCCGGCGTACAAAGTAGTCATGCGTGATCCGGTGACTGAGAAGCTGCCAATCAGTAAATCCCAGAGGATCATATTGCAACCTCGCTTCTGCACGCGTGGCCCGATGTCGCGACCCAATGTGCCAATGTACCTGCGGCTCTGCGGCTCAGCCGCCTGGCCCCCACTCGTAGTGGGACACCCTGCAAGCCCTGCTCGGCTCGAGGACCCCACACCGATCAGCTGCCGCTGCGCTTTCATTAGACTTATTAGGCAGGCCTTGCTCAACTCTTGATCTCGGCAGGAATCCGATCTTGCCGCGAAGGATCATCAAAGTTCCGCCCCAACCTCAAAATGAGCAAACACCTGCACCATCTCAGGGTCTCATTGGTTAGGCGTAGATCGGTCGCGAGCCTGGAGTGCTTGGGCGATTCCATTCAAGGGAAGACTTGGTACAGTAACCAGAGAACAAGAATAGTTCTTGAAGCCAATGAGAGTCTGCGCCCAGACGCACCAAACTGTTTCTGTTACCAACGAATTAGGGAAACCTGCATGCAACCCTGCCCCGGACAGCACATGCCAGGAAGCAACTACAAAACTGTACTTCCGAGGTACAAGTCTGGGAGTAACTCGTTTCCACATCAAAATGAGGAGGCAACCGACATATCAGTGTCACACACCTCGAGACTGCAACGACTCACCCATTTGCATTTCAATCTGCCTCATAATCACACGGTACCAACTCAATTTCTGGCTGACCAGGCTACGCTGCCGCAATAGTCTTCTACCAATCCAAGCCCCCATCCGTGCCCCATACGTCCCAACAGAATCTCAAAACATATCTGTCCAGGTTGAGGCCCTTTATCTCTTGCTCAAGAAGCTGTCACGGGAACAATCGATGTTCTGTGGTGAAAATCTCAGTCGCCTCCAGCAAACCATCATGGCTGTTTCTGCAAGATTTGCCTCGGCGAGCATCATGGCGAGCTATGCTGTCCTGTGGGCTCTATGCTATCCCTCTCCACTTGTGGTGGTCTTGATGAGCCTTGGGGCGGGGTATGGTCTCCTGTGGACTATGGCTTATCTCAGTCTGGATCCAAGCGAGCCCCCGCCTGTTTCTGGGTCTATTCCTATGATCGGTCCCTTGGTTGGATTGATGACTGCGAAAGAAGATTATTATATTCGCATGAGGTAAGTTGAGGGCAACAGATTCATGAAAGCACAAAGTGGCTTCCTTTTTAACCCCGACACATATAAAGCGCATCAAGTGCATTCGTACAGCGTGAAAGATCAAACTAACGAAGCATTTCTTTAGAAATAAATATGGCCTTCCAATTTACTCTCTCCGAATGCCCGGTCCACGAACGTATGTGGTGAACTCTCTCCACTTGATCCGGAGCATTGACCGACATATAAACACTGTTGCATTCACTCCTATTGAGCTCAGAGCGGTCGACAAGACTATGGGGGCCAGCAAGGACACTTTGGACAAGATCGGCGGGGACCAGCTGTTGACAGACAAAGGCTACTTCATGAGCTTTCCAAGGAATGTTGCAGCTGGGGCCTCGCCTGGTCTCGGACTGGATGCCTTGAATAGAGCTGCAATCAACACTTTCGCCGAGTCTCTTGACAAGCTGGCCTCCCAAGGAGAGACTGTTATTGAACTCTTCGATTGGGTTCGCCATGAGGTCTTCTCCGCAACAATGGACGCAACATACGGGCCACACAACCCGTTCCGCAATCCAGAGAATGAAAAGGCTTGGTTGTGAGTTAAAATCGCGGTAGCAGATCCGTATTGACTATCATATATGCTAATTTCTGGCAGCACATTTGAGCCTGGCCTGATGACGCTTCTAGTGGACTTTCTGCCCGGCATTTTGGCCAAGGAAAGTCTCAAAGCACGTGACCGCTTGGTTGCGGAATTCGAGAAGTACTTCCGGGAAGACAAACACAATGAAGGGTCACTCTTCGTCCAGCTACGACACAAACACAATATTCACTTTGGCCTCAATGTTGACGACACGGCTCATACCGAGGTTGGCCAGGTTAATGCCAGCATTAGCAACACAGTGCCTGGAGCTTTTTGGGCTTTATGGCAAATTCTTGCGGACCCGGATGTATACCAGGATTGTCAACGCGAAGCATCTCTCCTTGTGCAAACAAGTTCCGATGGGATGTCACACACTATCGATCTGGCCAAGGTCAGGACAAGCTGTCCAATTCTCGTATCGACGTGGCAGGAAGTCTTACGTTTCCACGGTACAAGCATATCTGCGCGTGTTGTCCAAGAAGACACTGTTATCGACAACAAATACTTGTTGAAGAAAGACAGCATGGTAATTATGCCGACTCGAGCCTCTCACACCGACGAGTCTATCTGGGGACCGACGGCCAACCAATTCGACCACAAGCGCTTCCTCAAATCCACAAAAGAGGGCGGAAAGCGCGTCTCAGCCGCAGCGTTCCGCGGATTCGGTGGTGGCGCGGTTCTTTGCCCTGGCCGCCATTTTGTCAGCACCGAGATCCTCGCGTTTGCAGCGCTCTTACTGGTGAGATTTGAAGTTCGCCCGGTGGGTGGCAAGTGGAGAGAACCACGTAAAGACTTTCTCATGAACACGGCTTTCCCAATGCCTCAAGATGAAGTTAATGTTGAGTTTTCAGCAAAAGGCAAAGGGAAGTGGAATGTCGTTTTTTCAGACAACAGCAAGGGCATTAACATGACCAAGGAGGACCTCGGTGATGACGATGAGTAGGGGGGTCAACTGCCCAGAACCCCGGTGAGTTTGGGTAGTGGGGGTTTTGTTTCATCTTCTTTTGCAAGACATACACATTCTGTGCATGATCATGTAATGGCATACATAAGTAGTCAGTCTGATATCGTAAAATGCTGTTTTCAAGGACTTGTCCAGACGTTCCGTTGATCTTGCAACACTGGACGTCACGTAAACCTGGCACGGTGATTTCAACAATTTGTGGTTACCCAGGTGCATGAAGTCAGGCGAATCCTCCGATGCCAACACATCATCTCGTCCGGGAGCTTTGATTGTGCGCTGTGCATTCCCAAGTTGCAAGGCACAGAGGTAGAGCTAACCGGAAAGGGGTCGGTTGGCCGGGAGGGGGTTTTGAAGTAGCTCTATAGGTCCAACCAAGTAGCAGTACTCCGTACTACTAAGTACCTGGGAGGCGTACCCAGACTGGCACTGTCTGTTGGTGCCATGCAACTTCTGCCTGCCCAGGGTAGAACAAGCAGGGCTCCTCATCTCCCTTGTCGTGTCAAGGGCCTGGGTCCCAGTAATTTGATTATTTGCAGATGCACTACTTTGGAGTGGACTTTCCCTTGGTGGCCCCGGGGGGCCACTTCGAGACGGGTGACTAGAAAAGTCACTCCCGTCCAAAGACGAAAATCTGTACATCCTCAGAGCCATCATCTTCTGTGTCCACACAGTTGTAATCATCCAGTGATCCCACTCCCACTCCAGCAACCAACAGCAATGGAGTCACCCAATCTTGATCCCACCTTTCGCGACTGGCTTGCTCGTAAGCAGTCTCAGGCTCGCTTGCAACTCGGCCTGTCCTTCAAGGACCTGAATGTAAATGGATTTGTATCACCTGACAGAGTCCAGCCCACTGTCGCATCATACGCGCTGGCTATCCCGAACCTTGCATGGAGACTGCTTTCTAAGAAGGCTGACCAGCGCGTCCAAATCCTCCACGGCTTAGATGGCCTATTGTCCGGCGGCGAGATGCTTCTTGTACTTGGCCGGCCGGGCAGTGGATGCACTACATTCCTGAAAACATTGGCGGGGGACACCCACGGCATATCCATCGGATACGAATCTCTCGTCAACTACGAAGGTATCTCCCTGGACTGATTGGCATCGTTCGGATTTGCCCACACCGCTCAAGACATTAGCCTGCTTGGACTAACACGGCCAACAGGAATTCCTTACGAGAGCATGCACCGTGCCTTCAAGGGCGAGAGCATTTATCTTGCAGAAACTGATGTCCACTTTCCTGAACTGACACTTGGCCAAACTCTCACATTCGCTGCGTCAACTAGGGAGGCTAGTACGGAGCGGAAGAAGATTTCACAGACGACTGGTCGAAATCTTGCGACCTGGTTTGGTCTTGAGAATGCCTTTGACACATGGATAGGCAATACCATGATACCTGGTATCAGTGGGGGTGAAAAACGAAGGACAAGCATCGCTGAGGCGCTGATAGGTGGAGCTCGTCTCCAGTGCTGGGATAACAGCACGCGGGGCTTAGACAGCGCTACGGCTCAACGATTTATAGAGTTGCTGAGGGTGGTCACTGATGCTCTGAAAGCAACTCTGGCGTTGAGCATTTACCAGGCCTCAGAGGCCATGTTTGACGTAAGTGAGCAAGTTCTAGGTGTCAGTATCGTCACTGTGATTAGCTAAATTGTCTTTAGAAGTTCGACAAGGTCACGCTGCTCTATGAGGGTAGACAGATATACTTTGGTCCAACCGAAGCTGCCGCTGAGTACTTCATAAGTCTTAGGTTTGAACGACCTCCACGCTCCACTACTCCGGACTTCCTGACTTCGATCACCCACCCTGAGGAACGCATTATTCGACAAGGCTTCGAAGGTCGAATTCCCAGGTCACCTGATGAGTTTGCTCGTGCATGGAAACAAAGTGTGCAGGCTCGTCGGCTTGTATCGGACATTGAAAAATTCAATATGGACTATCCGACCTCGGCGGCCAAGCCTGGGACATCTAGCGAGAAGCTCGAATGGAGAAACAAGCTGAAGTAAGTTGACAGTCGGTGCGTGAACATGGACATCTCAAATCTTTCTGACACATATTATCAGGCTCCGAACCGCCACGTATTGGGTCCCACTCCACCTGCAGATTCTAATCACCTTACAAAGAGGGTTTCAGAGACTGCGCAATCTCCCCGGCCCTGTCATTGGCTCCGTTGTTGCGAACGGTATACTTGCCCTGGTAATTGGTAGTGTTTATTATAAATTACCAGAGACTTCGGAAAGCATGGAGAGGAGGGCTCTTCTTATTTTTCTTTCGACATTACTTACAGCCCTATCGCCGTCTTTTGAGGTCAGTTATTATCAAACCTTCCAGGACACGCACATTTACTCATCAGCCACCATCGCGGTACCTTCTAATAGGTTCTTACTATCTGGGCACAACGTCCCATTGTTGAGAAGCATAGCCGGTATGCTTTTTACCATCCCTTCACTGATGCCGCTGCGGCCATGATTTGTGATCTACCTAATAAATTTTTCACCGCCGTTCTATTTCAAGTCACACTTTACTTCATGACGCACCTTCGCCGGAGTCCTGCTGCCTTTTTTGTTTGGTTTCTCTTTAACACGGTTCTTATTTTGAACATGTCAATGTGGTTTCGTTTTATTGGATCTATTTCCAGAACAATGGACCAGACTACGGCACCAACTTGTATTCTCATATTACTTGCTGTTATTTACGCTGGTTTTGTGGTGCCGGTGCCTTATATGGTACCTTGGCTACAATGGTTTCGTCACGTCAATCCCATCGCCTACGCATACGAGAGCTTGATGATCAATGAGGTATGTGCCCAGCCGTCCGCCGGACGTGTGCGCTATTGGTACCTCGCTGACGAACTTTCCAAGTTCCGTGACCGCCAATTTCCTTGTTCTGTGATGATTCCAGAAGGTCCATCCTACGACTCGACAAGTTTTGGGGGTAGAATTTGTTCAGTTGTGGGATCTGTCGCCGGTCAGACATATGTCCAAGGGAATTCGTACTTGTCTGAGAAATATACCTATCAGCCAGATCATATGTGGAGGTACGAGTGCTGAAAAGACCGTAACAAACAACATGACTGATGAAAATTCACTAGAAACCTTGCCATCATGGTTGGAATGACCGCAGCAGTCGGTGCATTTCATCTCGCAGCGGCACAATTTGTTCCTGCTCAACGATCCAAGGGCGACATGGTTCAGTTCCGACGCGTCAACTTGAAGAGAACAGTGCCTCCTGATTCTGAAAATGCGGCTTCTCTTGGTTTCCCCAAAGATAGATTTGACCGGGACCGCGAAGCTCCGATCCGAACTGGCGGGAAGTCTGTTGCTGAAAAGTCGACCATCCAGGAGCAGGCTTCAATTTTGCACTGGAAAGACCTGAGTTATGAGGTCAAGGTACCCAATGGAACCAAGAAGATACTCAATCGCATCGACGGGTGGGTTGAACCAGGGACACTGACGGCATTGATGGTACTTCTAAATCTATTTCCGAGGTTTTGCTAGTATATTGCTAACCGTGTAAAGGGTGTGACTGGAGCTGGAAAAACGACTTTGCTTGATGTTCTTGCTGAGCGAGCTGCTTCCGGATCAGCGACTGGTAGCATTTGTGTCGACGGGGTACCCAGGGATGCCAGCTTCCAAAGAAAGATAGGCTACGCCCAACAAGATGACATCCACCTTCCCACGGCAACAGTCCGAGAAGCATTACAATTCAGCGCCGCATTGAGGCAGACAAACAACACATCGGACCAGGAAATATCAGATTACGTCGACAGCATAATTGAAATCCTTGACATGAGTCTATTTGCCGATGCTGTTGTAGGGGTCCCAGGAGATGGTGAGTAACTACATTCCAGTAGCAGCAGCCTCGACCACTGCCAGAATATTAACCCTTGACAGGACTCAATATAGAACAACGCAGGAGACTGACTATTGGTGTCGAGTTGGTGGCTAAGCCTGAGCTTCTGCTCTTCTTAGGTATACCCTTCTATCACCCAACTCTTAATCACAGAACCTGTCTGGATAATAGCTGACAGATTTCAGACGAGCCAACGTCTGGGCTTGACAGCCAGACAGCTTGGTCTATTTGTCTTCTTCTCAAGAAGCTTGCAGAAAACGGTCGAGCAGTCCTTTGCACAATACACCAGCCGTCATCAGAGCTCTTCCGCATGTTTGATCGTGTACTACTCCTAAGTGATAAAGGAGATACGAACTACTTTGGTGACATCGGACCTGACGCCTCCACAATGATCTCATATTTTGAGAGCAAGGGTGCCACACACTGCCGTTCCGATGCAAACCCCGCAGAGTGGGTGTTAGATGTAACCAGCTCCAAGAAGAACGATACCTCGCAGGCAAACGCTTTGGCTGAAAACAAGCGACCGAACATTGATTGGTCGGAGAGGTGGGCCTCAAGCCGAGACAAGGAGCAAGTAACTCGTCGACTTAGCGATATATGGTCACTGCCCAGGGCCACAACCATACATGAACCTCATGGCGAGTTCGCCAGGACTTGGCTCCGGCAATTCTGCATTGTTTCCGAGCGAGTTTTCCAGGATTATTGGAGGAGCCCAACATATGTCTACTCCAAAATTGCATTGTGTGCTGGTGTGGTAAGCTCAGCGACCCCTGATCAATCCTCCTGTTCTTGTTGGCTTACCTACTATTAGGCACTCTTCAACGGCCTCTCCTTTCAGAACGTCAGTGCTGATATACAAGGCGTTACAAACACTATCTTCTCCATGTTTCTACTAACGCAAATGTTTGGCACTCTGGATCAGCAAGTCATTCCTCGCTTAATTAATGGGCGTGACTTGTTTGAAGCTCGGGAGCGGCGGTCTAAGACGTACAGTTGGACGGTTTTTGTGACATCGAATATCGCTGTTGAAGTTTTATGGCAGACTTTGGCGGCAGTTCTCGTTTTCATTACATGGTATTACCCTACGGGTCTCTGGCGCAGCGGAGACACAACCTTTAGCACGGAGAGTCGCGGTGCTCTATCTTTTATGTCGATATGGTTGTTCTGTATATGGATCATCACTTTCTCTCAAGCCGTGGGTGTAGGTATCCAGCATTCAGAGAGCGCGATTCAACTAGCGACTTTGATATTCTGGTTCTCGTTGGTGTTCTGCGGGTAAGTCCTTGTCGGCCTCCTTGAGACCAAGTCAGGTCAAACGTGTTTGCAAATGCGCTGACAGGTTCGCATTCCAGTGTTTTGGTCCCTCCGGCGGACCTTCCCGGCTTCTGGATTTTTGTTTATAGGTCGTCTCCTCTGACGTATCTGATGAACGGACTCATTAGTGCTGGCTTGGGAAACACCGCCATCTCTTGTTCCTCGAAGGAAACACTGACCGTCACTCCTCCAGTGGACTTCAACGGAACTTGTGTCGCCTATTTGACTCCCTACCTTCAAGTGGCCGGAGGTTCACTCTTGAATCCGCAAGCCGACACCAGTTGCCAATACTGTCCAGTCTCCAACACCACTGCTTTACTGGCAAGTCTGGGGATAAGCACATCTGCAGGCTGGAAAAATATCGGGTACCTGAGCGTCTTCGTCATCTTGAACGTCCTGGCAACCTTTGGTGTTTACTGGTTGGCCAGAGTCCCCCGGGGGCGGAATCAGTGTCGAGAATAATGTGTCAAGGGGCGAGGCTTCAGCCATGTAATCTACCTAGGTAGCTAGAGATTAGTCCTGGTGTATGTGGTTTCGAGATGCCCTTGGGACTACGCATCGCGAGATGAGGTATATCGCTGGTCTTCGGCCAGAGTACCATTTCACAATTGAAAAAACATGTTCCCGCACTTGTCTAAGTACCTAGATTATTTGGGACCATCGGCATGGATGTAAGACTAATAATCGCCATTGCATCGGAAGCGACACCACGACTCACTGATAAGGCCTAAGAAGATCTGCCCATACTTAAGTATTACTTGGTATACAATTGGGCTTTATTATCCAGCGACATAGCATAACGACCGAAGCCGATGAGGTGCAGTTGATCACCACTGATTCACCAGCCATTTGAGAACTTCAGATCCATAATTCTCAAATCACTCCTTCCGACCTGCATAATATTCCATTCATGATCCCAAAACTGCCTACCCTTCCCACCGCTCCACAGCCTATAGGGAGCATACCAAGCATTGCCGCCTTCGCAATGGACCAGCTCGCACCGGTTTCCTGTCTCCCGGAACCGCCTCAGCGAGTGCTCATCTAAGCCAGCGCCTTGGACGTTCCACTCGTGGGGTGGAAGTAGCTCGCCGTACATGAACAGCGTCACCTGCCCCAGGTCCTTGAGTATGGTCCGGCTCAGGCTCCGCATCATGGCCGCGGATCCAGCATAGCCCCAGCCCCGTGTGCTCAGCGCCAGGTTGCTGATGCCGGCCCCCTGCGGGTCGGCGTCCCGGAGCGAATCCAGTAGCCTCGAGAGTGTGCTGAAGTCCGAGTCATGGCCGAGCACGGCCACGGTGTCGGCATCGGGTGACATGTGCAGCGTTCGGCGGCGTATGGTGGCCTTTCCTGTGGCGCTGGGACCCGAGAAGTTGTAGGTCTGGCCGATCTGTTCTACTCGGGCGGCTCCTGCGTACCTGGCAAAAGGACCACGCTCGAGTGGCTCCTCCTCTTGGCTGGTAATGGAGGCAAGCGGGTAGGCGATGCGGAAGTGGCCCAGGGCTATCTGCCGGGTCTCTGAGCTCACCGACAGGGCTGCTGGGTTGCTGCATCCGGACTGCCACTGTTGCTGGCGGCCGCTGTCACGGGCGTAGTTGGGCCTGGTGGGGTGTAGCTCGACAACGCGAGGGAGGAAGGTTAGGTGCCATATCTTGATGCGAAGCTCGGCGGGGAGATCTCCAAATAGATGAAAGCGGGTTGGTTGAGGATCCGCGCCAGGGGCGCTCTCCTCTGCGTCAGACACTGGCTGTGGCTCTGCACGCAGGTGTGCATCCGAGTCGGACACGGTGGTCACACTTTGGTTGATCTCTGGTGCACGAGTGGCGTCAACAGCTGGCAGAGCCGCCGCGAGAGACGACAGCGACGGCAATTCTGATTCCTCGTCCGATGGTGATTGTCTGGTGCGGGGATGGGCTTCGTCGTCGCCGTCATCATCCACGTTGTCGTTGGCGCGCGGGTTGTTGGCCCCTGTCACCGGCTTGGGGGGCGTGTACTTGAAAGACAAGAGCCTGTATCCGGCGTTGTCCAGGTCAGACATTTTATAGATAGGTGATTAGTAACAGCGATGTGGATAGCATCAATGATGTAGGGGAATTTTCAAGTCCTCGGTTACACAGTATTAGTTGAATGTTACAGTTGACAACCTCCCAGGGAGAGAGGTGGGATGTTGGTAGACTAAACCTTTAACCGGTGCCTGCAGGCTGCCAGATTGTCACAGCCAATGATTGCTCCCAACTCGTCCTCCTCTAGGCTCCACCCTTCAGGCGACAGACGTCTGGAATCCACCCTCCCTGGCCCCCAACCTGTGTTATTAGACTTCCATGCCCGAGAATTGGGCCGCACGAGACTCTTCATGGGGTTTGAAACCATACCTAGGTACTGATGCTAATACACTAATCTGCTAAATCGCTTTTTCTGTCTCGTCCTAGGGATCATGCCTTTGATAAGGAAGGTTCTCGATGTAGTGTAGACGGAGGGGTATTCACGTATGATCCTGCAGCTCATTGAGTATACCCTAGAATCATGAAATTTATATCTAGTATGATATAATTGATGGATTTAAAACCTCTAAAATTGCGCTAAAGACTGTCTACTACTAGAGTCTAATGTAAGACTAAGTAGGAATAAATGTTCAATAAGTGCCTACCTAGGTATTCAGGCATGCGAATTGACCGCTAGGGTGAAATAGTGGCACCATAGTGTTTAGCCTACTCAATGAAGGCTATTTTACTAAATTGTCTAGAAACAGATGCTCTTAGTGTTCCCCATATTCCCCCCCCCCCGATAGAGTTAAATTTCCTTCTCTTTACCACTGCCAAAACAACACAAACACACGTCAACACAAATTCCACACCTACAAACCAACCCACAAACAGACACACTTGATCATTCTACAACTCCCCAAACATACTCAAACTCAAAAGAACTTCAACCAAATTCATTTCAAACCAAACAGCATGTCTTCCACCGTTAATCAAATTTTGAGCCGCAGAATGGCCAGGCTTCAAAGAAAACAAAAGCAACGGCAGCACCAGCCCGAGCAACACCTCAACCTACTGCCGGTTGAGCTGCTACTCATCATTCTCGAGAACGTCTCGAGGTACGAAGACTTGGCATCACTGATCGCCTCGTCGCCCAAATTTCTCGCCGTTTACATGCATTACAAGAAGACAATACTTGCTCAAATCACCCAGAAGACGCTGGGTCATGCCTTCATCGAGGCTTGCATGCTCCAACACTGGCAGAATCGCGTCGACTACTACGGAGAAAATACGGACAACGGGACCCAAGTCGGCCAAAGGGTCTTATTTCTACGCTGGCTCGAACGACTCGAACGCCGGTTCCAACGTCATGACCGCCACATCCAGCTTAAGTTCCTCCACGACCTGGGCGAGCACGCCTCGGCCACCATCGAGGATCAGATCCGAAACATGAAGAATCTCCTCACTGTGGAGGACTTTGAACAAAGTGCGTATTATTCTGCCTCCCCCACCCCTCTCTTTGTCTTTTCTTCTCCTCCCTTTGTCCTTTTTCTCCGACTCTCTTCTCTCAAACTTTGGAGAAGCACGAAAAGTTGGAATCAGTAGCAGGTCACTCACACACTTACTAGTCAGGGAATTCAATTCGGCTACTGTCAAGCCGCTATCAAGGCAATTCATCGAAGCACCCAGGCCAGGAAATGAGCCGCACAAGCACTTCACAGTCACGGAGAGACAAAGAATTATGAGGACGCTCTACCGATACGAAATCTGCTGCCATGTCTATGGAGATGACATGGAATCGGACGCTTGCGTGATGGTCGACATGGGAAGGCACCACCGCCAGATGATCCAGGCCGACTTTTTCGGCACGTTCGACCCGAGCGAGAACGAGGAGTTCGACGTCGTGTACGCGGGGCTGGCGTCTGAGGTGCACAAGGCCTTCCACCTCATCGCAGGGGACCTGGAATGGAAGACGATAATGCGGTGGCGTTTCATGTACTCGGTGCCGCGGAATAACGATTACGACCCGTGGACGGGGATGCCGGTTGGGATGGGCGGGGTCACTGCCGGCACGCTGGCCAAGGGGCTCGGGCTGCTGAGCACTATTCGATCAGCGGCCACGGCGGACGAGGTGGCTGCCATCCTGGTGGCTAGGAACCCGCCCGAACTCAGCAATTTCATGTGGGACGCTTTGACTGGTCTGGAGGAGACGAATCGTTTCAGTGAAGGAAGAGAAGACGGCTGGCCCGAGTCTTGGTCTGACGCGTTTTGGGAATAGGCGGGAGATCTCCACTGGTCAGTATACTATTATTCTAATCATTCTGATCATAAATTGGGGAGCTTCATGTATTTAAATGCAAAACGGCAGCCAACGGACAGGCAGATTGCTCGGCACCTTTGGATAGATGGCGCCTCTTCCCGAGGGTTTCCCCCCATGAAGTGGTTCCCTTGGGACGACTGGGATCCAAACATACACGATCAGCAGGTGCCGGAATCGGGGAGGCCGGGGA
The DNA here is from genome assembly GCA_001702395.2 of Diaporthe helianthi. Classification (NCBI taxonomy): domain Eukaryota; kingdom Fungi; phylum Ascomycota; class Sordariomycetes; order Diaporthales; family Diaporthaceae; genus Diaporthe; species Diaporthe helianthi. The sequence continues at coordinate 26,965 of MAVT02000277.1, read as the reverse complement.
CAAAAGACAATCTTCAAATGTTGGAACTTTAGAATGAAGCGCCGTCAAACACACCAAACCAGCACGACTTCAGGAGATGAGTGTGACGTGAAGAACTTTTTGTTTTGCCATCATTTATGCAGACTGCCCAGATGTAGATATATCACGAAGTTAAAGATCAGTAATTGCGCTCTGCAGTACAAGCGCCAGCTTCAGCATTCATCGACACCAAGACAGTCCGCCACCTTCCAGAGGTTATTAAGGCCCCATGACACATGCTGCTTTAGCTGTTTCTTCACACTCCGAGCTCTTCCACCCAGGCGAGTTACTTAACAGAAATTATCTTGTGCATGCCTTTTTTTAGGGGGGTCAGTACCTAGGTAGACAGCCCCTTCTAGTAAGAAATTCCTAAAACTAAGTATTAAATATTAGATAGGGCTATTAACAGTATAACTGTTTATAACATAAAATTTAAACATTAGAGCAACTACATAGATGAGGCTAATTGCATGTAGGCTTAGATCTTAGATAAAAAAGATAAGGATTTTATGCTTCCTACACGTGTAGTTGTCGAGCTCCCTGGACCGCTGTGCAGGGATCATCCCAGCCATAGAGCTGCGGGAAGGCAGCGGACATGTGCCCCCTGCCCCCTGCCCCCTGCCCCTCTGCCCCTCCGCCCCTCCGTCCCTGATTCAGCCTGAAGCTCCTCCAAAAGTCTGAACCGAATTCCTTTCCGCCGAGACATGACCTGCACTGGAATCGTCTTGCACGACAACATCCGCCATTCCGCCATCCGCATCCGCTCCCATACCCACTCCAACACCTACACCTACACCTTGTGCACTGCAGCTGCAGCTGCAACATCGTCATCCGCACTGGCCATGGCATCTACCCCGCTCCGCGTCGGCTACGTGCCCGAGCATTTCTCCACGCCGATCCACTTCGCCAGCAAGCACTTTGGCCTCGATGCGCAGCTGATCCCCTTCCCCTCCGGCACCGGACACATGATCACAGCCCTCCGATCCGACGAGATAGATGTCGGCATTGGCCTGACCGAGGGATGGGTTGCCGGCCTGGGCAAGGAGGACGTCGAGGGTGATGGTGGCTACCGACTCGTCGGCACATACGTCGAGACGCCTTTGTGTACGTTTGTAAACAATACTATCAATCCAAAGGTAGACAGACAACCATGTCATAACCGGCAGGCTGATATGACTCGCACCGACAGGCTGGGCGGTATCCACAGGAGCAGGCCGGCCCGACATCTCCAGCATCGACTCCCTCAACGGCCGCAAGATTGGCGTCTCCCGCCTGGGGTCCGGCTCGTACGTGATGGGCTTCGTCCTCGCAGACCAGCAAGGGTGGCTGCCCCAGAAACCCGCAGGCTCTTCCTCGTCCTCGCCCTCCCCCTACTCTGACTTTGTCATCCTCAGCACCTTCGAGAACCTGCGCAAAGCAGTCAACTCGGGCGAGGCCGACTTCTTCATGTGGGAGCACTTCACCTCCAAGCGCTACTACGACTCTGGCGACATCCGCAAGGTCGCCGAGATATACACCCCCTGGAGCAGCTGGAAGATCGTCGCCGGCACATCGCTGGTCCGCGACGGCCAGCTCGACCTCAGGCTGCACGACCTGTTCGACAAGCTCGACAAGGGCATCCACCACTTCAACCACAACCACGACGAGGCCGTCACCTACATCAGCACCGAGCTCGACTACTCCGAGGAGGATGCCAGGGAGTGGCTCAAGACCGTTAGGTTCCCCACCCGCACCGAGGGCGTCGACGTGACAGTGGCTGAGAACACGGTCACCACCCTGCGCAAGGCGGGCGTGCTCACGGCGGGGAAGGGCATGGAGCCGTCGCAGATGGTGGCAAGGCAGCGGGCGTCGTGAAACCTGAGGACTGGTCGGCTATAAAGGCTGTTGCGCGATGCCACGGCGGGCAACGATGCTGATGCCATGTGATGTTGACAATAATTAGCCGCTGGCGGCACCGTCATTTTTACCACCAGCCCTCAAGGAGCCCGTTGGCCCTTCGTCGCTCTGGTGCCTCTCCAGACCAGCACGAATGGTTGGCTTATCTGTAGGCCCTCAGGGTCCACTCCACTCCACCCCATCTCCTCACTGCAGCGTGCCTCGTCGTACACTCTGGGTTTCGAAAGTTGGTAGCACGTGTGGAGGCAGACCACTCCCCTGATGGCGCAGCTAGCAGAGCATAGGGCAACCTTTGTCTTGTGGCGTGGCTCATGTGTGTCTGCCTGTGGCATTGCCGACATGTGTCAAACCTCAAGTCGCAAGTCACCCTTGCGTTGGGTCTCCTGAGTCTTGCCCACAGTCCAACGTAGTAACTCCCATGAGACTGCATTACCAGGCAATATCTTGTGGGATACTCTCCAGTACAATGGCCTCTTGGGGAATCATGTCCCCGGGGCCTGCTGAGAAAAACACTTGGAACAAACCCTTTAGGATAACCTCACATAGACAGACGTAGGTGAATGGATGTTCCATTTTAAAAGGCAGAAGGGGGAATTGAGCACCAAATACTTGATTCAAAGCAAAATCACGACAATGTCTGCGGAGCCATTTCGTCCACAATCGCTTCTTAACGCCTCTTACAAAGATACGCTCACGTCTAGGTAAACGATCCCAGCTTCTCTTTCCGATGATCAATGAGGTAGTACCCGATGCAAAAGCACTGTAGACGCAATAAGTTGCGCCTCACCGGGGTAAGAGCGAACTCGCCAGGGATATTTGTTGGCCCTTTATATTAGGGGAATCGATTTTGCTCTCATTCAAGTACATTACACTGTACTCCGACTATAACGCCCTCGGTAACCTACCTTTAGTCCCTCTGATCGGTAAGGCGAATGAGAGTGCAGGAACACACTTGGTCGCCCGTAGAACGGTCTGCGCGGTTGCCAGCGATTATATAGATTCTTCAGGAACGAACATATAAAAGTACGACCCAACTTTGAAAATTCCTCGAGATCTAAAATACTGTATCAATCTATCTGCGTTTAGGAAACTACTGTGTACTAGTGGACCTTCTTTAAACATTAATAATTACCCCACTGTTTCTACAATTAAAGCCACGGTTAGAAACAGACTTTCTAACTCTTACAATATAGAGTAACCTGTGTAGACAAAGACTAACATGAAATCTTTATCTATTATCGCCTTGCTTCTATTTATACTAGTAAGGGGTATATATAGGCTAGCTATTTAAACTCCTTAATAAGTCTTTATTAAAAATAAAAAAAATTAAAAAAAAGCGAAGTTAAAATATTAAAATGAATTTAAAGTCCCTTATTTCTTTTTTTATAAAAAATATCTAGTATTATATAACCGGCACCTAGGGTTATAGGAACCTTAGAAGAGAAGGAGAAATTTATCTTAGAGTATTAAACGTCCTTGCGCACATTCTAGGCCATCCCCCGATTTAGAGTTTATACTATTAAGGGGCTACTATAACGTAGATAACAAGGTTTCTATAGAGAGCTAGGAATGCTTTCTATACAATCTTAGGTTAGAAATCCTACTTTAGCTAACAGGCGCTGTGTGCTTAAATGAACTACTACACTATGACAAAAAGAAATACTCTAAGAGCTCTTCAAAGAACACACACAGTACATACCATCTGACAGATGGTGTTAGTTGGGCTTTCTTTTACGTGTACACAACAGGAAACGATAGGTGAGCTCTGCGATACTAGTATACTACCATTGCTATGTGGAACACGACGCAACTTCAGGACTGGCTGCCATGTGTGAAGCCTGCAGGTTGATTGGCTCTAGTGTGATCTGTACAGTGGATTGTGCCGCGGCGACAGGCTGCACGACACCCACCTGCGGGCCGTCACCTCATGTTGGACCCGACATTCAACAGCATCATCAACAATCCATCATCGAGCAATATGGACTACCGCCGACCGGAGCCCGACTATTCAGAAAGTAAATGGAGATGGCCGTCACACAAGTTCCAGCTCCGCATCGATTCACTCTTCGGCAGTCTCTACGAGCAGTACAACATGGTCTCGATCCCAATTCTGGAGCCCGTCGCCTTCCACCACGATGTCTTCGAAGCCTGTTCCACGGCCGAGACTCTGCCCGAGTTCTACAAATTGCTTACAGAACGTCGCGAGCAACGGCTCACCGAGCTTCGCCAGTGCTGGCGCCAAGTTAGCACCCGAATCGCTACCTACCCGCCTGTCCTTGACAGTTCTCCAGATGAGTTTGTGAACGGCGACAGATGGGGCGCCTTCCTCCACTTTTCCCGCGAGTTCTCTTTCGATACCCTCGCCACCTACTTTGCCATGTTTACCCAGCCGTCTACGGCGCCTCGCCTCCCCTCACCATCCCCGGTCCCGCCGCCCCCAAATTTGACCTCTGCGCCTTCGCCCACGACCAGTCCCTCGACCGTAAGCCCGATCGGCGCTACACTTTCGCAACCACGGAGGAAAACGTCCTCGGTCACGATCAGCAGCCAACCCGACTACGGGCACACATACAGCGGACAAAAGCGCCGGTGCTCCGAGCTACAATACGAGGAGGAGCCCCTGCCGAAGAAACGGCGAGTGGATGCGGCACACAGCACCTTTCCAGACGCAGCACCCGTGAATACGAAGCTGCGCCCTCGGACACGAAAAGAGGCGAATAACAGAGCAAGAAGAGCAAACGTATCTGCGAAGGCACCACCGGTGAAGAAGCGCCGGCGCTCTGAGCCAGACGAGGACGAGGAGGAGCGTCCGCTCAAGAAAGAGCGAGTGAATGCATCTGACAGCGCCTTGCCAGACTCAGAACCCGTGAACACGAATCTGGGTCCCCAGGCACAACAAGAGGAGAAGAAGAGAGTGAGTAGTGTATCGGACACGCTTGCAGAAGTAGCAGCACCCGTGAAGAGGCGGCCGCGTCCCCGGGCAGCCCAAGAAGGGGGGGACGTGAACCAGACCAAAAAGAGGCGCTTGTTGGGAGCAAAAGAGCCCCAACAAGTGCGACGCAGTGCTCGTATACGGCAAATCGACGATTCTTCAAGAAGAAAATGATGTCCTTGCTGCAATCGCCGTGGAAGCAAGTCCAAGCCATCCAACCGCGATGAGGAATCAGTAGCTCAAGTTGCCTGACGAGCAAGCCGATCCACCGCCACCTCCAAGTATCAGAGTTGAGAGACCACAGCGGAAGCTCTGATATTGGGCAGTGGAGCGTGAGAATTGCATGTGGCCATTTGAGCAGGACTTCTCGAGCCCCCTTGGTGCACACTGGCTTTTGCAAGGACATACCCGTTAACCTGGCAGGGCCGGGGGCAGTGGGCAGTCTCTACGCATTTCTAGGTGCACCATGGGTCCTGTGACCATTTGAGGACACAGGCGTCCTGGGTACCTGATACGATACATCATTCAAGGTATAGTCGTTAATCTGACAGGGTCGGAGGCAGCGACATAATCTTGATGATTTAGAGGCTCGATGGCATGGTCGCTATCCTGGCAGGGCTGGGTGCAGCGGCGTAGCCTCGGGCTTGCAGCAGGATGTTTCAGGGCTCCGAGACCTTACAACGTCGATGGTTTCTCATGACAGATGCATTGGGCCACTCACGGCATCGCCGTTCTCTACAAGTTTCCCTTGCAATTCTTGCAGTTCCGGGTGCAGAAGACGCATCCTGAAAAAGGGTGCTTTCGATGTTGATCTCTGCATGTGGAACATGGTACTGCTTGAGAAGCAAGTAATATGGCTTCGATACAGATTATGACAGCTCCGAATCCGAAGACGATTCATAAAACTTTTCACTAGAGACTCTCCTTGACTGCACAATGTCGAAAATGCGCGGTTTGCGGGTATTCGACACAGTGTTAACCAGAACGAAATGCAGACCACTTTATCCATAGTAAAATGAAATAGTTTACAAGGGAGACACTAGTAAATTACTAGTAAAAAAAATAAATGAGTTTACTATTTACTATTTACTTTTTATAATTTTATACTACAAATAATTTTACTTATAAATACTTTATATGTAGTTTTAAAATAAATATATTATATAATATTAAGTTTTATTAAATTCGAATTAAATAATAGATTTATAATATATACTAATAGTTTACAAGTAGCCTTATAGGTTAAAGATATTAAAAGGAGGTTTATTTTATATTATATATATATTATCAAGTTATAAGAAAAATGGAAAATATGTACCTTAAAAAATATATTTAATATATATATAATATAAATTAGGTGTATAGTAAAACACTATGTTTATCTAAAAAGATATATTATATCTTGTCCTTCTAGGATAGGTACTGCAGTTCCAGCTTCGTAGAGGAACTTCAAGAATACAAATAGTCAATACATATAATTTATATGAACGGTAGATAAAGCACAGCGGTCATGTACTGCCTCGACGGCCGATAGCCGTTATCCGAGGGCCGGTTAGCTCAGTTCTTACTGTGTAGTTTATCCTCCGCCCCCGCCTTTCGGAATCCAACCTCTTTCCCCAAACAACAACCAGCGTCAACCGTCAACTTGGTCCATGTCGCCCAACACGACTCCATCACGGCATAGGAGAGGACAACTGCAGCGCTGCATTGCACTCCACTCGCAGTACTCAGGTCCAGGACGTCGGTTCCCTTTGCCAAGCTACAGGGCGCTTCTGGCCTCTGGGCTTTGGGACATTCTGTGACCCCGACGCGGACAGGAGCACCACGCAGGCTACGCCCTTTGGGAACCTAGCCTGCGTGAACTCGCATGGGGCCTCGGGACAAGCACAGGGTGGCCGACGTTTCTGGGCTTGCTGTAGGCTCCTGAGAACCTCCATTCCACATCGGTCAGTGACAATCGGCTTAGACGCGGATTTGAGGCTGCCTGCGCTCGTTCTCGGCGTGGGTTTTGGGACATCCTGCCCTCTCTCCCCGACGCGAACAGGAGCTCTGCATAGGCTACGCCCTTTGGAAACCTAGCCTGTGTGGACTCCTACCAGACCTCAGGAGAATCGCAAGGTGGCCTGAGAACCTCTTTTTCCAACTCAACCGCCCTCCACGACCGGCTACGAAGCGGAATTTAAGCTGTCCGCATCCGTGTTTTCGACCGCAAATTCCAAACGCTTGAAGGGGGGGGGGGGACTCAGTCCTCTTGCGAAGCTGGGCACAGGGTTCCGAATGCTTTGAAGTGTGAACGGCGCAGTTCATCCTCTGGACTTCCCCGGAATCTAACCTCTCGTCCCTACAGCCATACTTTTTATGCCAACTGGCCTAAACAACCGCCGTATGTAACTTACCTAGGTAGGAGAACAAGACTCGACCAGATCAAAAGCCGATCATGAGCTCGGCCATGACCCTCCGCCTCTCTCTCCACGACTGCCTTCTCGACCTTGACGCAGGCTGCGATGACATTACCAGGTCCCGCCCCACCAATTGAATGTCCTTGCCTTTATATTCAACTGCCTCGCACAGAATACCGCACACTTCAGATTTCAGACGGTGTTTTCCCAACATCTCGCCGATCTTCCTCCTCAGCAGGGCCGCTCGATATATCTCGAAATCCCTCCTAAGAAGCTCATCTCGCTTTCCTACTGCCAACTGCCGAACCTTCTCGAGGAAGTGCGACAGGAACCTCACCCTCCCGAGCTTGCTTCAGTCCCGCCTTCAGAGCTCCAACTCACCCAGCCGGCGGTGTTCACTATCCCACCAAGGCCATATCGCAGAAATACATCGATTCACGTTGGTGCGGAGGAAGATCGCCAAGTCCTTGAGGCTTTTCAAAGCATGCCCAAGCCGAACAGCCTAGTTCTAGTCCTGTAGAGTAGGGAACTGCCGTCGATGATTACTACGGACCAGCTTGGTGGGCTATGTCGTGCTATCTGAGATCCTACCTTAAAGTCCAACCTGGCTTTTCACGCCTCTATGTCGGCCAGAGTGGCACCATATTAAACCCAATGAGCCTCTGCAGTTCGACAACAGGCTAGCTTGTGCTGTGATTGATGCGCAGTCTCTGGATTTCATTATCCAGAGGTCGATCAGCAGCTCAGAGCCACGCTAGCAACAAGAGCTGAGCAGGCAAAGACGTGCCATGGAGGCCGCAGAAGTACGCCTGCAACAAGAGCTGGTCAGGCAGGTCGGCGCGCTGCGCGACGAGCTGGTGGCCTATATCAATGGGAAGCCGGTGGATTATATGACGGCCCCGGAGATGGAGGCGCATCTGGATGAGCAGCTGGAATTGAAAAGTGTTGATCTGGTGACTGGGGCAGAGCTCGAGGAGCATGTGAATGAGCAGTTGGACCTGCAGAGCGCTGAGCTGATTACGAGGACTGAGCTGGAGGACTTTGTTGAGGAGAGGTTGGAGGTTGCTAGTCAGAATCTGCCGGACAGGATTTTCGAGGCTTTTGACTGATAATATCTGTCACTTTATCTTCCTCGTGAAACGTGCTCTACTCTGTCTACATCGTTCTGGTGTTCAATGAGCCGCTTAGTACCCATATGTAGATACCTAGCACTACATACATGCCAATTAAAAAGCGACGGTGGAAGGCAAAACCAAGTGACTGGGTATCTTTATGAGCACTATTGTCTTTAGGAACGACTCAACCCAAAGCTGAGTGTTAGTAGGCAAAGTATACAGCCGCTTGATTTGACTCGGCCAGCAACGTTCGGCACCGATGTGAACAAGCACCAATTATAACCTAGCTTCAACCTTGGAATATAACCACATTACATTTTTAATACAGTACACTCTTCGTGTATCTAATTATATCCGGATAATATATTACCACTAGGAAATATGTTAGCAGCAATTATAAGATCAGACCGGGGTCTACCTACTAGTTTTGTTCTTAATCCGTATATATCTCGAAAGCATACGGACCCTTCATGAAATAATACGCATTCAAAGACCTAGCTTTTAGGGGAGAAACACAATGTCAAGAAACCTATACCTATAGGGGGATATTAGAGGACAGCCATAGCATGTTGGGCTAATATAGTATATAAGGCCTATATAGCTTGTTTATTTAATATAGTATATTAATTTAATATAGTATATTGCTAAAAGGGTATAGTACCTAGTTTATATATAGTACTATTTTTAGTAGTTAAAGGCTAGACTTACTTATTTAAGAGAAAGGAAGGGTATAGATTTTATATTCTTTATAGTATAGAGGTTAGAGTAGGTAGCTTAGTAAGCTTATATATAGAAGCGCTAGTTTAAGCTTACGAGAGCGCTAGTTTAAGTATGTATATATAATGACTTTTTTTCTTCTAGAAGCGTATAGGTGTACGAACTAAGCGCTATTCTACTTTTAGACGTATTTTACCCTTTTTATCAATATACTATGCTAAATCGACATGCTATGTTATAATAACATAGGATGTTACATTTATATAGTAAGTAAGGCCCGATATGCCATGTCTGACCTCTAGTATTCCCCTATGGGTACTGATCCGCCGTGAGAGCAATGTCAAAGTCCATATCGTACTGCAAGCCTAGAGCTGTGACCAACTGCTCCCAGTGCCGCGATCGAATCGAACGCCACCCTTGAGAGTCGACGACGAGGGTACCATGGCGGACACCGACAATGAACATCCATCTAATTTACTTAGTTTGCAACTCGATAAAGGACCCTAGAAAGAACCCTATTAACATCTTATAAGACTATAGTAATGTTATATGAAATATTCCTCTAAACTTATAACCTCCCTTAGGATATTGTCACATAGTATAACTTTTTAACTAACTTATATTTAGATAACTACATTCTTGCTTATAACAGCTTTTCAACTTATCATAGGTGAATGTAGTGTCTTCGTATATGATATACTTTAAGACCTAGCACTTTTAACAGAAAACAAAATACAAATGATATTATAGAGGAGTACAATGTATTTGCCTTTGTTGCAGGCCTTGTAACAGCTGCGAATACAAGACTAGGAAGCATTGCTTACAGGATACTAAGGAATCTCCAAATCGCTATATTCTTAACAGTCCTAGAGATATCTGTCGGTAGGTTCTGTACGTACGTACGTCGTAGAGTTTTGGGTTTAGTGGTTTGTTGTTAGTTGGGTTGAATTCTTTAGTTAAAGGTCCCTAAACGAAAGGGACCTATTTATAGTAATCTAGGTAAGGTAGGTATGGGTTAGTTGCTTTTGCTAACGACACTTGCAACTTTTTTTTTGTTAAAACAAAACAAATACCCGCTTAATAGCAATGGTGGCAATAGTTTTGTTTTTTTTATAGTATAGCAATCTATTCCTATAGCGATAGCGTTTTCTCTTGTTGCTACTAAAATAATACGTAGGATATCTACCTAAAACATATGGAATATCCACTTAATAGCAATAATTCCGTTTTTTTCGTACCGGCGGCGTTTTGCGTTTTATCCTTACTAGGAAGAAAATAGTTTTATCTCTAGTCTTTATATTAAGCCGTTAACACGGATGTAAAGCTCGTTGTTATTAACTAGCTTTTGCAAGGCTAAGTTTAGCATCGCTTTTATTATAGCGTTTATTAGGTTATTTTTTCCATTAATCCATTGCACTTTCGCAATTTTTCTTGCCTTGTATAACTATTGCAGCAATATAATGTTAATTATAAGTTTTTTCTTCTTTATTGTTTCGAGCTTTACTAAGTATTTTTATAAGCTGTAAAAGTTTATATAAATAACTAAAAGGATGTTTAGCAATAATAGTTATCTTGTAATTATCTTAATAGTTATAGCTAAGCAAATTCCAACGTCTACGTTATTTATTATTCTATATATTTTACTTACTAGTATACTTTAAGTTATATGTTTGCATTTAGTTAATAACTAATAGAGTATATTTTTATTTAGCTGGAAACTTTTATTGCTTATGCAATGCTTGTTGCTAAGCATAATTATAAAATCTAGTTAGAATATTAAATTTTTATTGTTTGTAAAAAAACTATTTGTAAAGATAAATAGCTTTATCGTTTTTAAGTTTAAGGGAATATAGTAAATACTTTTTGTAGCGTTTTTTATTTACTACAATAATTATTTATTAATAAACTTGTAATATTCTTCCTTCGGCTTTTAAACTTGTGTAGCTATAGAGAGATTGTATAAGGCCTTTAGTTAATAAATAGAGGTAATGTATGCTCCTTGTGCTTTTTATTCCAAGTAACGTTGTAGTTTGTCTTTAGCTATTTCGTTAATAAGGGCGATTTTATTTTTCTGCTTTTTCTACTATATTATAATATTGGAATTATTGTTTATTACTAGATAGGCGCTGTTAAAATTAAACGGCTTGCCTAGTGTTAGCATAATCTTCGGCTTTACTTTTAGTTTTACCTTTTTTAGTTTTTTATTCTTTTTTTCTTAGAACTTTAGCGTAGCTAAAAGCAGTATGTTGTTTATTTGCATTTTAGCTATTCCAAAGAGCTTCGCGGTTTTTATAATTAGGAAGCATAGATTATACATAAAGCAATCTATTCCAAGTTTTTCTTAATAGTGCCTTTAATATGTATTAAACTAGTGTACGCTTAACTTGGTAATTCTATATAGGGGTTTTATAACCTAGATGATAGTACCTAGAGGATATTAGTCCCTTAGCTTCTTTAGTAGTTTTGCAAAGATTGTTCGCTAAAGCTTTATCTTTAATTAAGGATATGCTTAAGTAATATCTTATAGTACTAAATTTATTTTCTAAAATTACACTAGCAATAGAGCAATTGCAAAGATTGTTTGCTAGCTTATTCGCTAGATTGTTGAATTTTGTGTAAATATAGATTTTTTGCTTTAGTTATTATAACCTTATATAATTAATTAAAACTTTTTATATAGTTTAGCTACTTTTCCCTTTACCTCCTATATTATACGTAATTTAAATAAATAATAGTTGCTATACTTTTTTTTAAAATACCTCTAAAACTTAAATACTCTTTAGCTAATTAGGTTGTTGATTTTTATTTTATTTAACTCCTTAAAGAAAAGGCCTAGTGTTGTAATTGCGCTGTTCTGCTTTAGTTTAATAGCTAGGTTATAGTTGTTATTTTCCCGTTTAGTTATATAGGCTACTATAATATAGTTCTTTGTTTTTGAAGATAATAGTTGTTTGGCTTCTTAGTTTTGCTAACTAGTAGCACCTCGCTTTAAAGTATCCCAACTAGTAGCAGTTACCTCTAGCGGCAATAGTTGTTCGTCCTTATAATTATCTTTGTAATATAGGCGCATAATAGTAAACTTAAATGTTATTAGTTTATTTAGTAAGTTTAGTGTAATATTGTATCTATTAATAGCAATAACTTTATATAAGTTTATCTATTTGTTTTTCTCTTGCTATATATAAATGTTGTATTACAATAGGAAGTTTATATCTACAACGGGCTTATTTTTAGTATTTAAAGTATTTTAAACTTGTTTTTTAGCTATAGTTTTCTTTAGCATTTTTATAGCTTTGCTTACTACTTTTGCCTTTTTTTATATTAGTTATAAAGGTAGTAACTTATATAAAACTCGCAAGTAAGCGCTAAAAATAAACAGTATAGGCACTAGCCTATTAGGTTTTACTATATTGTTTACAGCTTTTATAGCTATTTATAAAATAGCTTTGTTGTTTATTTCGCTATAAAAGTTTGTGTAAAGTATATTATAGGCTTTTCAAAAAGGGTAATAGTATTTTTTAACTTTACTAATAAACTAATGCGCCTTTATTAAAACTTGCTTATATAAAATTCCTATTATTTATACTTTAGCACAAAATTCCAAAGATATAAAGTTTATACCCGCGTTGTATATTACAACGTCTAGTAGCCTTTAGTATATATCAATTTATAAGGTTTATAGTATTTACTATATATATTTTGCTGTTATATTCTTTAAAAACTTAGCAGCCTAAAAGCTTATTGCTTAATTAATAACATATAATATAGAGCATTTACTTAGGTATATTATATCTACTAAGATTTCGTAGTTAAACTTGCAATTATTGCGCAATATAAACTTAAATCTTTTTAGCGCTAGTTTATTTATCTAACATTAGTAGCAAAACTTTTCAATTTCTATTAGCGCTTCCTTATCTACATCTTTATATCCAGCTTTTTCTAGCATTTAGCATAATTAATTTATTGCTAAATATTTAAACTAGCAATGTAATTGCTTTAGTTTAACCTTAAAAAGGAAATAGATAGCGTTTGCTATTTCCCTTAAGAAAAACTATAAATGCCCCTATTTGCGAAAAACTAGTATAATAACTGCATTATCTTGGTAAGTAAGTTTGTTAGTAACATTGTTGTAGTAAATTTTAAGTTTATCTATATTAGCTAGGTAAAGTAGAAAAAGTATTTGCATAGTTACTATATAAAAAGTTACTAATCCCACCAAGGTTTTCACATCTACGATGCCTATTAATTTAAAAACTATACTGCTTTTAAATTTAACTTTAGCTACTTCTGCAGTTATTATATTAAGCTTATATTTTAGCTATTTTTACTAAAGTATAAGGAATTATTTGTAGCTTATAGTTAATATTGTTAATGCTTTTGTATTTAGTAGTATTCCCTAGAACTAGGTTTTAAAGTATTTGTCCTCTAAGACAAATTAGTTTGCTAGTATAGCTATTATATCCGTAAATATATTAAAGCTAGTTAACTTATACATAAAAGCTTTATTTGCAAGAAAGTTAACGTTTGCCTTATAAATTTGCATTTTGGCGTTATAGTTATTATCTTTATTCTTACCTCTATAGTAGTTATAGTATTTATCTTTTTCTATCTTATAGCCTTTAAAGTTTAAAAAAAAGTATTTAAAGTTATTTTCCTTACAACTATTATATTTGTATTACGCTATAAAGTTTATTTTTACGTTTTATCTTTTACTTATTAAGTGTTTTATTAACTAGCAGCTTTTCTTTTTATAAATAAAATATTTCTTCTTCTATAAGCATTTTTTAGCGAATTCTCTATATCTTTTAAACGTTCTTTGGCTACGTCTAAATCCTTGATTTCCCTAATAAGAACCTTGCAACGGTTGTCTCCATCTGCCCTAAAACTAACTACTATACTTGCGGTTAACGTAGAACTAATTTTAGGTATTATCTACTATATTTATCTTGCTTATGCGGCTAAGCTTTATCTTTATTATAAATCTTAGGTTTAAAAATAACTCTTTATATAGTTAAGCGGGTTTAAATAGTGCTATTTTAAATTTTAATATACCTTTGTATACCTTAATAACCGTTGTTCGCAAGTTATTTTTTCCAATATAGTTAAAGCCTAATACTCGCTAGTATAGCTAGAGTTTGTTAAGTATAATTCGCAAAACCTTGTAAAGGTTCTTGTTTAGGTTTTAGGCCCTTGTTTATGCAAACGTTGTAGTTATTTAGTTTATATAGTAATACTAGTAGTTTAGGTTTATATTAAAATATATCTTAATCTTAAAGTATGCTATTGCAAACGTATTAGTTTAATTTATAAAGTAAAAGTAGTAAATCTTTGCTCTTTCCTTTAGTATCTAAAGAAAAACTATATAAAATTAACTTAGTTGGATTTTGATATAGTAGCAAATGTTAAAGAATATTTTTATCTTGTTATTTAACAAGTTATATAAATCTTTAGAATACTTTTAGGAAAATTTAAAAGTTTTTATAAACTATGCGGATTTTGCTAATTCCAATCTTTTGTTTAGTATATGCTTAGGGGAAAATATTCCATAGAAATTATACTTAGTTGTTGCCGTCGGCGATAGTTGTAAATTCTATAACTAGGGCAATACTAGGTATAAAGTGTGCCTTTAGTATAAAGTTTGTCTTTATTAATCGAACAATATAGGAACTACTTTAAGAACTACTTTGGAAACTGCTCTTATTTCCACAATTAACTATAGTTTCCTTAACAGCGGTTATATAAATAGATTTAGTTTCTATCTATACATTAATGCAGTATTTCCTTAAGGTAGCTATAGGCCTTCTCTATAGCCTAAGAGTAGTAGTTAAACCACGGAGAGTAATAGTTGCAAGTTTTGTTATAACCTAGGTTGTTGCAATAATTAAAGCCCTAGACTTTATATTTCTATATATTTGGTTAGCTTAGCTATTTAATGCTATACAACCGGGTTTTAAGGCTATAAATTTGCTAATGTTTGGGCTTTTACCTAAGCTTTTGCTGGCGGGCTTTTCTCTAATAGTTGCATATAAGCTTTGTTTATCGAAAATTCCAGTACAAGAGGAACGTTGCAAAGCTTAAAGTCTACCTATAGTAGTCTTTCTTCTAATTATGCAAGGGCATATAGCTATAGGGCAATAGGTTAGTTGTTGCGTTCCATATACACGCTTTTTATCTATAAAAAGATTTTTAGCGTTCTTTGGCATACTATTGATAGTTTTGCAAACATACTCTTTGTCTAGGATAAAAAGTCCTCCTAATAAATACAAAAAAAGTTGTCGTTATAAAGGCTTTACTAGTTGTAGCTTACTAGCAAGCTTGCAAAGGCTGTAACAAGGTACTTTATTATAGCCGCCTAGCCTAGTAAAGTAAACTAAAGCTTAACTTGTATATATTTGTAATATACTAAGTCAAGTGTTAAGTATACCGTTAGTAGCTTACTTATCTTATATTCTCCCATAAAAACTATACCGTTGTTTTCTACAGTAGCTTAGCCACTTAAAAAAGCTATAATGCTAATGCTATTCAACGGGATTACAACAATAAGTTTGCAACAAAGGGGTTACAACAAAGGGTTACAACAATAGCCATATATAGCGAAATAAATAGTTAGGTAGAATTTTCTATATTAATATATAGAAAGTTAATATATTAGGAGGGAAAGGTAGTATTACTAAGAAGAAATTTAAAAAGCTCGTTTATATATTTAGTGCTTTTTTATTTTAGCCAAGTTGGGAAAAAATAATCCCGTAACTTATAGTTTTGTAACTTACTTTAGCTTGTAACGTTGCTGCGTAATGCTATATAACGCCTTTCGCTGTTAAGTATCGCCAACAAATAAAAACGCAAAGCTTCTTAGGAGCTTTTTAAAAAACAAAAAAGCCCTTATTAAGTATAAAAAAAATACTTGTTGCTCCTAGTATAGTGTAAATATAGTAGTTTGTGTGTAAATAACGCTTATTAATTAGATAGCAGCGGATATATAATAAGCGTAGGGAAAGCTATACTTCTTAACTAATCTTTGCAGTAGGTTACCTAGAGGTCTATATTAGGAAGGCCTAGAGTAGCAACAAACCGCTGTATAGCACTCGCCAGCAAGGAGGATATTATAAAGGGAAATCCTCGTTAGTTTGTCTCGTCCACCTAACTATCTATAGTCCTACAACCACTAATTAATGTCGATAGGTTCTATACGTACGTACGTCGTAGAGTTTTAGGTTTAGTGGTTTGTTGTTGGTTAGGTTGAATTCTCTAGCTAAAGGTCCCTGAACGAGAGGGACCTATTTATAGTAATCTCGGTAAGGTAGGTATGGGTTGGTTGCTCCTGCCAACGACAATATCACCATACATAAGCAACACTCCTCATGACCTATTTCCTTATTCTTCAATAACTTCTAGCTACAAAACCCTGTCTAGAGCAGATCACTCTGTAAAAGTCTGTTATCTTAAAACGTACTCCGCAAGATATTATCAACAAAAATCATTGCGATCACTTATTTCGACGGAAAGCAAGACATGCAGAAGTAGGTAGCAGGCTAGGCTCGCAACTGCTGCGTTCTCGCATAATAGCGGAGTAGAGCTTGTTGGACCGATCAAGGTTGAGCCTCATGTGGACGGGGAAGGGCACACGGATACGAAAAATGTATCCGTGCCAACCTGACAAAGTGAAAGTTGTCCTTGTCATGTAATGTTAAAAGGCCAATACCCCAGAAGGACCCTAATGTACGTGGTATGTCCTGGTCAATACATAGCAGCCCAGGCTGCAACCACAGAACCACAGACTTTTCGGAACTTTCCACAAAGACACGCGTGCGGTTGCCATGTCAGCATGTATAATAGTGCCAGCTGGCAGCACTGACTAGAAGTCAATCAATATGTTCAGCCGGCCCAGCTTCACATTAATCCCTGCCGAGATACAGCCGTGGTACAGCCGCGATGACTCAAGCAAGAGGCAAATTGGCGGCCCAACGGATGGCTGTGAGCTGGTCTAGCCGACACAATTTTGCCCGAGGCGTGGTGCCGAAGGCGACAGAGGCGAATACAGCAGTTTTCTGCCTAGTACCTACCCTGCCAGGACCCTTGGGAACTTTGAAGTGTGATGGACTGTGACTGGCTTGGCTTAATTTTTCTATCCTGCACAAAGTAACAGTGTCAATGTTGTATATGCCGTGTGCCGCGTTGCAGCGTTGTTTGCATGGGAGGCGATCAGTTGCCTCCCAGTGGCGATGCAATTATAAATTACACGGCGAGCAGCATGTGAGAGCAATTTTTTTATTGGAAGTTGCTTTTTTCCACACTTCATTTTGGTCCGTGAAGTTCGAGAGCAGCTGGCCGAAATTTTCCGTGCACAACAGGTAGACAGGGTGAACGTGCGCCTCATCGTTGTCACCTGGGATCGCGGTCGTATTGCCCGTTGAAGGTGACGGAATGTTCCTCAAAGACAACACATGGCCCGAGGTCCAGACTGGTCAAAAAAGGAAGTCGGAATACCGGTTAGGGCTCCACAATACTACGGCGTAGATATTCGGCGTCTTTGCCCGGCGGGAGCCACAACAGCGTTCCCCGACGGCCATTCGAAGTGGACCCCTTTGAGCTTACCGTAGGGTGGGTTCATGCAAGGATGTGGGGCACGACATGGGTGTCGTGGCAGCGGTGACACGGACTTTTTTATCTCTGCGTGTATGCCTGCATCAGTTGGGACGGCGGCGTGGGGAAGAGGACTACTGGCTGGGATGGCTGAGGCCTGGGAACGGTGTCTTCCCTGTTCCGCAGAGGCGGCAGGGCATGTGCGCGTACGTGCCTTTCGCTTGTGCTCGCTTGTGGCTGACCGTGAACGCGGACGACCCGGATACTTGTCGTGATTCGACCGGGCCCTGAAAACAGAGTTCGATATTTCCACGCGGCACGCACGCACGCACGCACGCACGCACCACGCGAAAAAAGAAAGAGGAAGGAAAAAAAATTAGGATTTCTCAGAATTTAGTCATTCACTTCGTATAACCTCACAGCTCGACTCGTACACCCTCGGTGAAGGGGTTTTTTGCCACCCCCTGGCTGTCGATTACCTCACCTGGAATGGACTAACCAATTTGTGCACATCATTGAACGCAGGCTCGGGATGCCCGTGTGCAAGGGTCCGGGATGAAACGAACCACGGAAAGGATCCCCGGGCCCGGAAGCCGGGAATAATCCCAAGCTTTCCAACGGCAGCAAACGGGCGCACAATCCTGAGCCCCGACATGGATGTGTAAAAGTTTTGAAATGAGAAGGGGACGACGGAACGTCTCTTACTGGCTGATAGGCTGCTGGGGTATTGCTTCTTTTGTGGACAGCGGCCCGGGAACATGGCTTCTAACATTTGAGTGGACTCATCAGGGGACCACAAGGCAGCTGCAAGGCCACGCGGTGCAGACCGAGACTCACCGAGGATGGGGTTGCCACCATTTTGCGTTCCGGGACTTCACGCACCCTCGAGTTCACCGTGCCTAGGATGTGTATCGACCCCGGATCCCTGGCCAACCAGACTACCATCCCGGCAGCTGCCCGGACGCCGCCCTATTCAGTCAACTGCCAGGGGGCGAAAACCACACCTTGGATACGGGAGGCCTGTGACCGAGCTTGCTTGTTGATGACAGAGCATTCTAACACACACACAAAGTCCACAGAGACGACATCTGGATGTCGAGAGGCTGACTCGACAATCAAGTTCACGTGCACGGAGAAATGCAGACAGGTGCTCAAGTGGTTTGTAAGGAAAACGCAGTTAATTCCAACAATGGCTCGCTACCTGAGCGCCGTCTTCTCTAGCTAGTGGCATGAAAGGGTATCGTTATTATTACATGTGATCCACGTAGCTCTCCACCTGAAGTTAAAAAAAAAACCCTCCCGAATTTTTTGTGGTCGTCCAAAAATCCAATTCGTAAAACCCGTGCTTCGTGAAAAAAAAAGAGAAAAGAGGTCAAGCGACCAACCAGAAGTCTTTTTTCCCAGCCTGACCCGCCTTCCGACCCAAGTTTGAAATAGGTGGTGATACAGTTGTTCTTGAAAGTCTCTTTAAAGCCGCGAAGAAAACAAATACAAAAACAGAAAAATTGTTAAACGACTGGGTATAAAGGGTATGTGGTATGATGCCGCAGACCAAATGAGAAAAGCAGAAACTCCTGTTAGATGCCCCGAGATCCATCAAGCAGTGCCGTAAACCCGCGAGGCAGAAGCAAGAAAGCAAGACACAGGTGAAGCAGACCGGTAAAATCATCCAAAAAAGGCATGAAAAGAGCATGAGTAGCGTTGATAGACGTAGGAAAGACGAAAGACGATGAGATGAGATGAGATGAAAATCAACGCAGGCATGAAAAGATGAGATAAAGATGCGTAAAAGGGGTATTTCCAGAACACGAAGAGAAACAGAAACAGTTGAACACAGATAGATGATGAGAGGAGAGCGCGGACGAATAGCCGCGAACAAGGAAAACATTGAAGTAGGCAGTGATGAGAATCACTGATAGATGAGGCAAAGTCAGGTTGTCTTTTTAGAAGAACCCGTTCTTGGGGGTGCCGCTGCGAGGAGTGCCGCGGGGGCTCTGGATGTCGTCGACGTGGTTGGCCAGGGCGACAAACAGGTCAAAGAAGAGCTGGGAGCCACCGTTGAACATCTCCTGCTGCATGGTGCCGCTGCGCTTGAAGGTGGAGCGGCTGCGGATGATGAGGGCGAGGTAGTGAGCCCTCAGCTTGGAGTCGGAGTCGGAAGTGTTGGCGTAGGCGAAACGGGCCGAGGACAGGATGATGCCACAGGGGATGCCGGTGCCTAATGGGCCTGATGTCAGTAAGGAAGTGTACCCTAGGGAGTCGGTGGTGATTGTGTGAAAAATAAACTTACGGAGACCCTGCTTGCGCAGAGAGATGCGCTTCAGCTCGTCCAGCTTGTACTTCTCGGCAGCACAGTAGATGACGGTGTCCTTGAGGATCTCGGCGCCGGTGGCCTGGTGGAAGATGGTGGCCTCATCGTTGCTCTCAATCTCCCATGTGTCCCGGCGCTTGTTGTGGACCAGGCGGGGCGAGTAATCGCCCTTGTACAGGTACTCGAGGATGGGGGAAAGGACCTCGGGCTCCTCGTCGGGCAGGGTGAGACGCTTGCCCGTCGACTCCATGTACTGCGAGCGGAGGGCAGCAGCCAGGACAGGTGACTTGGTCAGGACCTCCTCATGGGCGGCAAAGATGCGAGCCTCACGGCCAACTACCAGGGTGATGATGGGAGAGTTGCTATAAAGAAAGACCATGTTAGCAATCGTGGAGTCATGGCATCGTACGTGCATGCAGGCCAGTTGAGCCTCAAAAAAAGGGGATACCCACTTTCCAGAAGGGTCCACCAGGTTCTGAGCGGAGCAGGACGGTCGGCGGCGGGAGGTGGAAGCAGTGGAAGGTCGACGCTTAGAGACACCCGAGTCCCTTGTTACTGCCGTCGAAGGGGGCTTCGATTTTGTGGTGGTCTGCGAGACACTCGCTTTTCTCGATCGGCCGAACATTTTGTTTGTGTGTGTTTGTGTGTGTGATGTGAGATGAGAGATGAGATGAGGGTTTTGTGTTTGATATGCCCTTCTTTTCCGTCGATATTTCGAGGTGAATTCGAGTCTCGGCCGGATGGTGATTCGTGATCGTGGTCGTGGATGCAGTTCGTTGACGATTGATGTGGATGGATGTGGTGAGATATATCTATAGGTCGGTCCGTCGTGATATTGCAAATAAGACAGACAAGAAACAGGCCTAGACGGGAAAATAACGGCAGAAAACAAGTCAAATGCGCCAAGATAGTGAACAATGAAGGGGGCCGAGGAGTCGAGCTCCCCGACCATGACACCCTGCGGTTATATATCCGTGAATCATGTCATGAACAACTGGGCTTGTCTGTACTGCCCATGCCGGGGTCTGTCTGCCTTTGCTTTTTCCCCATGTGGCCCATGTCCATCCTCAATAATTTTTTCATCCACACCCTTGACGGACCACCGAACCACCCCGGCGGTGACTGGAGGCCGAGACGGAGCTTGCGAAAGCGGGACTCGAAAGCCTCAGGATGGGGCGGTAGAGCCAACAGTTCTGGGCCAGCAGGGCCAGCTCGCGTGTTGCAGAACGGGGCCGGCTGTGGAGCCTCGCTGGAGCGTGGGTGGAGCGTGGGCACGTGCGATCTTCACCCATTGCCATGAAATGATGCCCTGTTCTGGAGGTCTGTACCGAGTCGAGGGATCCGCTTGCGACTCGGTGAAGGGGGCCCTGTCAAGATTGGCAATCCTTCTGGAAGTCAGGCAAATGGCAATGACAGCAACATTGAACCAAAATGCACGGCGGGCACCATTTTGGCGCTCCCGGGGCAGAGAACTTTAGAAGCTGTTTCACACTTCGTCACGGACGAGCAATGAGAAGTCGAGAATAGCGCGAGAATAGCGCACAATGGCCCAATGGACCGACCGACCCATGGCCATGCACACCTTTAGGCGCGAACAGGGCGGACGAGCCTGAAGAGGAGTCACACAGTCAGTCACTTGATGAGCACTCACCAGCTCACTTACTCACTCTACACAGTAGTCTAGCTCACTCATCCATCACCCATCACCCATCCATCGCTCACACCCTCCTGGACGGGGGCTGCTGGCAACGGCGGAACTGGGGTTGAAATTCAATTGACTTTCTGTGAGACGGTGAGCAGGGCCCCCTGTCCATGGCCATTCAAATTCCTGCAAATTGACGGATGCAATTTTGGGTTGGCGTGAGAGTGGAGAAGCATATCCGGCAGCTTGCAGAGTTTTTCGCCTCCAACAAGGCTCCCTGGCTCCCTGTCCTCCGAGAACATCCCCCCCCCCCTCCCCGGGAAAGCCAAGAGTGCTCCTGTCTGGCCCTGCTGCCCCTTGGTAGTGTAGTCCACTCACCCCCGGTGGCCCCTCCACCCCGGTCGCTCGTGCGAGAAGAGGACTCATCAGAGAAGCTGAGAAGCAGCTTATTAGTGCAGCTCGTAGGCACGGGCAGGGCTACCGACAGCCTCTCTCTTTTTTTTCTACACTAGCTTTTTTTTTTCTTGTATGGCACACGCGCCGGGTAATACTGGGTCTGGTGGACCGGTGGATCCTGCCAGCGTGCACGTTTGACAAGAGACGGTGAGCTGGAGACGGCAGGGATGGTGGCCACACAGCATCATCCATCGTGCATGCTCAAGCGCTGCCTGTCAGCCTGTGTGATGCTTTAGTCCGGCCAGAATAGCCGAGGACAAGACGACGATGGCTGGGTGTGGTTCTCCATAGTGTGCTCAAGTGGGCTATGACTGTTGAATGTATGCTTGCCATGCTTGCAATGACGGCATCAGATGTATTGTGGTGGACTATCCGTACGACGCGAATGCAATGCAATGCACCGCGCTTCGCTGCAGTCTCTGCTGGCCCGTTATGTGACCCGACCCATTGTATCCATATCCATCCAGCCATCTTACACTACTGTGTACTACTAGTTGTATTTCTCCGCACTTCAACTGCTTGCTTATTACTGAATCTTGATGCGAACCGGTCCGGGCTTCTCGGTTCCGATAAGGCAGTGACGCTGAGTGGTGCTCTGGTCTGGTCCTCTGTCGCCACCGTGCATGAACCGACGGGTAGCCCAGCCAGACCGACACAGAGGCTGAGTGAGTGAGTGATTGAGTGAGTGCCCGGCTTTGACCGCATGCGGCATCGTCATCCCGGCCCATATATTTATTGTATTTGTTGGTTCAACTTGGTTGATCAATACACATATGGCACGATCCTCCACCTCACCGTCCTCTTGTACTCGTCCCAGTCCTCTCCATACTTGTCCGAACAGGCTTTGTCGTCCCTCCTCTCGCGGTGGATGAGCAGGATGGCGAAATACACGACGTAAAAGTACGTAAAGACCATCCCCCAGCCCTTGGCGGCACCTTGGATGACTTGTCGACCATCAAGCATGACGCTAACCGACTCGCCGGCGCCAGCACTGGCAGCGACAACACTTCGTGCAGGCGGCAGCATGACGTATCCCGCCATGCCGGTGGGAAGACTAAAGGGCAGCGCCTGGAGCCAGTCCCCAAAATAGTTGATGTGCCGGCTCACGCCCCACCACCCGCCGGCCAGCAGGCGCTTGCCCCGCTTGGTCTGAATGTACGACATTGCCCTCACAGATGGGTCCTCTGGGTTCCTCCTGAAGACGCTCTTTTGCAGGTTCGAGGCCCGGAAGACGTACAGCCCCAGAACAAATACCACGCCCGCTGCCGCCAGCCCCGCCCAGCCCAGCTGCACCGGGTGGACCGCCAGGTAGCGGCACTGCGTCGAGTATAAGAACGGCACCCACACCATGTCCCCAAACGTGAGCATGAACCCCAGCCCGTCTGTGATGATGTCCATCATGCCGAGCAGCCGGTGCTCGGCGTACTGCCCGTACAAGACGTAAAAAGTCTGCACCGCCGCCGTGACGACGATGCTGTCCGAGAGACGGCCGTCCGTGCGGTACTGCTGCGCTACAAAGGCCAGGTCGAGCAGGACCCACCCCGTGAGCCCAGGACGCATCTCCAGCCACGCCTTGAGGTCGACCTCGCCCGCCAGGGACAGCGTGACGCGCGGGTTCAGCTCCCGCCCGATGTAAAAGTCGTAGATGAAGCTGCCCGTGTGCCCGCCCACGGCGAGCTCCCGCAGCCCGCAGTTCCCACCGACCACCTGCACCTCGAAGCTTCGGGCGTAGACATAGATCGAGATGGCATAGGCAAGGATGATGTTGGCCGTGAGGAGCTGCAGGTAGTTATCAGTGATAAAGCTCCACACGGCCCACTCAGCCCCGTACAGATAAGTTCCCACGGCGCAGGCCGCCAGTTGAGCGACCGAGGCGTGGAAGGCGTTGAAGCGGTACAGCAGCGGCCGGCCCGACTCCCGGAGCTTTGTCCCGTAGACCTCGTTGGCGGGCAGCAGCCGGTAGAGGGCCAGGCTGAGCAGGTAGTACAGCACTGTCCAGCTCGTGGCCTCCCAGCTTGCGAACCCCCATATCCCTCGCTCCGGCCACGGTATCTCGGCCTTGAGACCCTCCCATGTCAGCGTGCTGGGCTGTAGTAGGGCTGGTGCTGGGCACCCTGATATGCCGTTGCAGCCGAGGTACCAGACGTTGAGGAGGACTGGGAGGCCGAACACGATGGCGGCGGCACCTGGGCTGTGCAGTAATTACTATT
Organism: Diaporthe helianthi; assembly: GCA_001702395.2. NCBI lineage: Eukaryota > Fungi > Ascomycota > Sordariomycetes > Diaporthales > Diaporthaceae > Diaporthe > Diaporthe helianthi. The sequence goes on along the minus strand of MAVT02000277.1, from coordinate 2,686 downwards.
GTGAGCTGGTGGAGAGAACCCAGTGGTGCTGGAGTTTGAGCATCACTTACGGGCCGCCGAATTCATAGTCGGGCTTCTTATTATTAGGAGCCATATTGTTTGTTCGTTAGGACTGCCAGTGGAGAAGATCTTCAAGCTGAGAGGCTGAAAAAAGGCGTGTCAATTCCTGTCTGTCCACGCCGTCATGACCAAAGAGGATAGGTATGTGCTTGGAGGATGGGCAACGAGGAAACTTCCACGCAGAAGCAAGTTCTGCCCTTTTGAATGAATTCAACTCTAGCTGCAGCAATTGCGGCGGAGTCAACATGCACCCGGGACTGAAAGCTTCCGTGCCGTACGATCAAGACACTACCTTTGACCACCCCTGTCCACCGAAATTGAGAGCTACATCACCGCCCGAATAATCAGCCAAAATGGGAGGGGTAGCGTTGGGCCACGACCAGGTGGAAGAATGCGGTCGATATCGGCTTGAAGAAGACTTCTGAAAAATGCAAAGGACTTTTGAGATTATTTGCAGGATGGCGGGACACTTGATGTTGTGTGCCTTGTCATTCTTCTTGGCCACTTCTTCAAACTGTCCGCGAGCACTTGAGCAAACCTGGAGCGGGAATCTACTAGTATCAAATAGTCAGTGCAGAGAAACTTGACATCTGGAAAGTACCTGTGTCAAGCATACCTAGGGTAAGTACCCAAAAGTTCAATGTTGTGTATATAGGTAATGGGAATATTGTTGGGCCATTTTACGGGGTTCAAAGGCATTGTAGTGGATGTTGACTATCGTCCCTATCAGAGAACTAGAGGCATCAATTCTCTATGTATGCCTGCTAAGCGTGTGTGTCCACGGCACTAACAGCGCCGACAGTAAACAGGCCAAAATACTACATTCGTAGTAAGCTCCTGCTTAATTCTCAAGCACAGTGCAGCTCCGCCCCAGGCACCTCATGCGTGGTTATGGTTCCAGGTTGCCCACATGGGCATATGCCTATGAGTATTTCTCGGCCAGGCCATGTCGTGGACCATCCAAACCGCTGCCGCCGCAAGGGCCCCCAAAACGCAGCCCTCCTGTCTCACTCATGACAAGTCGCTGTTGTACCCGTTAGACCGGCAGTCACCCTTATTCGGGTCCGCCAGAGCCTCCCACCGGTCCGAGACCCAAGGGAAGGGCAGGTTTGGGTTGTCGACCTGCAGGTCGAACTCCCCACCAGCTCCGCAATCCAGCGCCTTCTTCATGCGTTCGTTGCAGTAGCCCGCACTGATCCTGTCGTACTGCAGTAGGGGACCTCTGTAGCGAAGAGCTATGCCGATGCTGCGGTCGTAGTCCCTATCCTGTGATCCCTCGCGAACCTCCTGGCAGTGCTTGATCTGTGGGTAGACAGAGATCTGTTAGTATCACTTCTAATTACACCTGGCCGTAGACATTGGAACAGAAGGGTTATGTATCGTTGAGGGAGCTGTTACTTACTGTGTTGCCAGCAAGGAACCCCTTGTAGGCTTCGATGGCAATCAGCTGACAGAGATTGTACACAGCCTGGTTGACGAAGGCGGAGTGCTGCCCGCCGACATCCTTCCACTTCTCACTCGTGTCCCAGTCGTAGCACTTGTTCTTGGTCATCAAAGGTGCCAAGCCGTCGGTGGTAGTGTTGCCTGGGATACCAGTGATGTTGAGGGCGACTCGTATGGTGTCGGTCAGGTTGCCTGCATGGCGGGAGATGTACTGGTCGGTGTTGGCCAGAGATGCAGCGGCGCAGAAGTTGAGGAGCAGCGCCATTACCATGAAGGTAAAGAAGGTGGTAAAGGATCGCATCTTGAATGTCGGGATCTTTGTTGTGTTGGGTTTGTAGGAGGTTTAGATGTGGTGGTCGGGGACAAGCTGAAGGGGGGTCAACTCAAGAGTTGGTGGTATGTTGAAAAGAGGAAGACAGGAATTGACGGATGGAGAAATCTTTCGAGGTGTTTTATGGTTGTGAGTGGCATTCACCGTTGCATCTGCGATTAGTTGGTAACTTGAAATAACATTCAATGCAGTTATTCAGCTCACACACTTCACCAAGAACCACAACAGAGTCACACACAGCAGGTAGAGTCTGGCTCTATTTTCAGACTATACTTTCAAGTTGTACCTCACTAGTAACTAACAGTATCTGCTTCTTGAGTGATTTGGTTACATGAAGCCAGATAGGTTTGCAAACATTTCCGCAAACGCCCTTCAAGACCGCCCGGCCACCTTGCAAGATAGGCCACCTCTGATAATGGCAGACATCACTGCCAACTTATTAGTATGCTTCTCTTTTCGTATATGGATTGACTTTGTGGCAGTCTTGCCCCTGTTAGAATTCATGTCAAAATCACTACAAAAAGGATGGTAATTCGAAGGGAACTTTAGAATGCAGTGGTCTTGATCAGAACCAGTTGACCGGTATGCTAAGCTCGCCGTCTATACTCCCACCCAAATATTACCTCACATACAATACAGAGTAAGAAAAATCCTCTTTATATCTTAACATAAAAGAACTCTATAAAATTTCCCAAACTCCACGCCAATTTCTATAAAGTCCATCCAATAACCCCCTAAAAAACCAAAAGTAGTAGTAGTGTTATTCTTAATCCGTAGACGGCCTAAAGGCATATAGTTCCTTTATATAGTAGTAAACGCTTAAAGACCTAGCGTTTATAAAAGATATAGTAT
>MAVT02000276.1:26436-40027 GCA_001702395.2 Diaporthe helianthi | reverse complement strand
ATGTAGTCTTAGTCAAGGGCCTTGACTAAACTTAGTCTAACTAATTACAACCCTGCCAAAAGCACTGCATTGGGTGTCAGTAATGACCAACCAGGATTGCTTGGTCCAGAGCAGAGCCGACTGTGGTTATAATATTCAACTATGGAGCCGAGCCAGGTTTGCAAACAAAGGCAAAGTCCCATGACCTTCATTGCAATCAATGTAGAGGTTTCCCCCTTTTATACTCTGGTTAAAGAGAATTTAGACTTACGTCAAGTATAATCTTGACCGTTGGCTCACGTTTTGTCGCGGAGCGTGATGCTGTGGCGGCTGCTAGCGAACGCCGAAACACGACGACCATGCCTCACGCGTCCAACACGTTGCTGCTCATCGACAAAGCAAATTTCAGTGGAGAATTTCATATTCCAGACACCTGAAGATAGCACTTATGGCAAATACTTCAAGCATGGTTCACTAGCCCGCCGATAACACACAAATGTCTCATGTGGAGCGCCAATGGACGGCATGTGCACATTTTGTCCTAGTCTACGGTTGGGGCACATGCAGATCAAACCGAATTTCACATTTCTGAGATGGCGTAGATGTTACTGAATCCTGGTTGATAGCCCAGCTGCACAGATTGATACGCGGTAATCACCTTTGTAAAGCAAACATGACATTTATGAGACTTGCAAACAGCATGCTTCCTTACACTATGTTATATCTCCAGTTTTCACCGTTTCTTTCATACTTATTAACACAGCTACAAGAAATAAATAAGACTACTGATATCCACCCCAAGTTGTTGCATCACAAGGCGTGCTTCTGGAACTAATGAGATGGTTGCTACCTAGACCAGATTCATTGCATCCAGAAGAGACAGATGACTGTTCTAGCTATCGAAAAGCATACTGGATGACTTTGTCAAATTACCTCGGTACCCTGGCAGTCACATTAACTCCTTGCAGTCTTAGGCTGCGCAAGTTGTCATAACTATAGTGCGTTCTGCACATTACCACTCATGGGAGGCGGTCGGTCAATAGAGCCCGGAAAAAAAGGGAAGAATTGACCTGTTGTATTTCAGCTGCATCGACCAAGCTTGACACCTGGGCATGCATCAATCGTCCGGAACGGTTCAAGCACCAAGATCTAAAGGAAGGGCCAACATTTTTGATCAACAACTTAGAAAACCAATTATACCAAATTCTTCAGAGCCGGGAACGAGTGAGACAAGATCAAGGATTGTGTCAATTGATAGGACGATGACAATCACCTGAGCCAGAAATCTCACGCTAAGAAAACTCCGGGGAATGTTGAGCGAAAAAAAAACGGGCTCGGCTGGAATGCTCAGGAACAGAGACAACAACGACCGCGGAACCATAAAATGAACGCCTCATCGTCACTCCGACAAAACGGCATAGGCGACCATTTCGTCTCAGGGGGTTTGCTCACCACACGGGTTTCACTCGACTCAACCGACTCAGCCCATTCTAGTCGGCCGCAACAATGCCGTGGCTCTCGCCTCTCGACTCACCGACCGTCTCGCCGCGGAGCGGATACTCCTCTAAGCTCACCAATGGCGTGGGCATATCGAGTCCCGGGCAGATGTCCTTTGGAGTCACATTCATTCCCTCTCTCATCGACGGCGCTTGCGGCACACTGCCGAACCCGCCGCGTCCGGTCCTGGAGCGGATGAGAGGTGATGTGTCCCATGCTCTGGCTTTACTTCCTGACATGCTAAGGGCAGCCATGCCCCATTGCTGGGGCTCAGTCTCTCGAATGGAGATGATGGAAATGGCCCAGCACATTTGTCTTGGCATGCTTGAAGTGTGCTTCTTGGCCTGTGCTGTTCCACTCTGGGCATGCCTCCCTGGATTGATGTTCGCGGGATGGATGGGTTGTTGCATGTCCATGATCATGGGCATGGTCTGGATACTGAACGGGCGTGGATCCGCAAGACAGATGATCCGGTCGACGGTGGCCGGAGACTGGATGATGGGCCAGGAAATGGAGGATGAGCGTTGGTACTTTATCGGAGGCATGGGAATGAGGTGAGTTCTGCTCGGGATTCGTTCCGATTTTGGTCACTGACCAGGAAGGAAAATAGTTCGAGTACAACGGCCCACTCAACACTGCCAATGCTGTCCAAACTCTTCAACAGGACCATCATGAGTGCCTGCGCGCCCACATATGGGCTGCCATTCGACATGCTCGCTCTGATTCTGCAGAGGTCTCTGGGCATGATGATGCCGTCGCCCATGACCAACGCACTGTACGGCCAGATCCGCTCCTCCCTGCTCGACCGCAGCGTGTCGCGGACGGTGGTCCTCGCGCACAACACAGGCGCCATCAGCACCTCCCAGATCCTCCGCCACCTGTACGCAGACGTGTCCCAGGACAAGCTGTCCAAGCTGGAGATGTACACGTTCGGCGCCGCGGCCACCGACTTTGTCACCCCGCTTGGCGGCACCGCCGCCTCGGCCGTGGCAGAGTCCAAGAAGCTCGCCGCGCAGCAGCAGTTGCACGCAGCCGGCGTCATGGAGTCGCGCGAGCCGCACATCGAGCACTTTGCTTTTGCCAACGACCCGCTTGCTAGGATGGGCGTCCTGCGCAGTGTCCGTGAGGACTTGGAGGGGCGGTTCTGCGGCTGTGTCTTCGTGCTCAACTGCCCCGGGACAGCTCACCACAGCGGGGCTATGACGACCAGGAACATGGCTCCGCGGCCGATGATGTCCATGATGGACTACATGCGCTGCCTGTTCCCCCAAAAACAGCAGCAACAGCAAAATGAGAACGACAATACGGCCACGGGCCAAGGCACCAGCAGTATCCTGGACTGCATGATGACCATCGACCGCGACACGGCCGAGAAGCGCGAGTTCGCCGCCATGGCCAACCAGAACAACCCCAACAGCTCTGAGAGGAGGACCAAGCGGCTCAGCTGGACGGGGCTGGGCGCCACCGCCAACGGCATGAAGGGCAGCATGGACGGCCTCGTCGGGCTCGAGATGGCACGCATGGGCTGCAGGGAGTGCGAGGGCCACCGCGCCAGGGATGTCAGCAGGCTCATCAGGTACGCCGGCTTCCCGAGCCGTCACTCGACGAGTATGGAGAGGCGAGTCGTAGCCGAGGCTTCAGGTGTTGGTAAGGTGCAGTAGGTAGAGATAACTACTCAAGTGATTCTTCGCGTGAATTTTCTCTGCTTTTACTTTCGGCTTTTAAGCCACCAACATAATTTATCAAATAGGCTGTAACATCACGATGATACGAGGTGGCAATGATCTGGTCTCTCAGTGAATTATTGCATTAACGGTTTACACGCCCCGGGGAGCCTTGCGGTCCCCAGGGTTAGTGCAATGAAGAAGATATCATACATCAAACCCCCTAGTACAACTCGCTCAACATTCCACACAAACACCGGCTTCCATTTCCCTTTTGCACAGCACAATTGGACACTTAAAGGAGAGTGGTCAGGAGGTTGGCAACAGTGCGCAGGACAGTGTGCAGGAGACCCTGGACAACAATGAGCAGACCGTCGACGACAAGGCTGAGGGCGCGGACAAGGCAGCCGAGGGCGAGGATCAGAGGCTGGACAAGCACGAGGCAAGCATCTAGAAGTGGGGATCAGCGCGTGTTCCAAGGTGGAAGAAATAGCCGTACTGGTTGGGGACTTACCGAGACCGAGCTTCTCAATGACAGCCTTGACAGTGTAGACGACCTCGGTGACCAGGGCCAGAACAGCAGAGAGGGTATCGCCGGTGACGCCAACGAGGAACTCCTTGCTGGTGGCGGCCTTGGCGCCCTGGAGGAGGAGGTCGGTGATGCCCTCGATCTGGGGGGTCAGGGTGGCGATGACCTTGGCCTGAACCTCGAGGGTGGGGTGCATAGGGACAACCTCCAGGGTCTTGTCTATAGTTCGGGGGGAGATATTGTCAGCCACAGGAAACTCCAGATCGTCGGGATACTGTGGGGAAGAAGGGGCCCGGGGTAGCCTTACTGATCTGGGCGGTGTAGGTGCGGACGCTCTCGGTCAGGGTAATGAAGGTGATGGAGGTCGTCTGAACGTGGGTGTCGCGTGGGACGGCGACAGGTCCGGCGAAGGCACCGACGGCCATGGTGAGGAGAGCGACGAAAGAGGTCTTCATTTTGATTGTAGGAGGTTGGTGATTACAATTACTGAGAAGTAATGTGGTAGTTTTGTGTTAGCAAAAGAATGGCTAAGTTGGTTGTAGGATTGGTAAAAGAGTGTGAGGACTGTTGATGCTGGTCTGGTGTTTCGAAAAGAGTGAGAGGTTGATGAGCGACAGCCTCTATTTGTATTATCCCTCGTACCTATGGAATCACGACGTTGGCAACATCGGCTTCATGACGTTGAAGGGGGCTCGTGGCGCTTGTGGAGTCCCTGCGGGCCACAGCCTGAGGTTGCTGGACGGTCAGCCTGGACCCAGCTCTCTTCGTGCCACGCTTCGCGGATCTTCGCAATCATGTCTAGCTCCCCTTCTGGAGACGACGATCTGAAGATGCCAATGTACTTGCTCAGGCTGTGAGAGGCCGGCAGTGGACGTGCGTAAGGCGGGCGCAAACCCTGGAACCAGGATGGAGCCGCAGCGGTAGTCCCGATGTCGATCTTGATATGAATCCAGCAAGCGATGAAAGCAGTCGAAAATCAGAACGTGGGAGCCCGCACAGCTGAATGCACACTCAAAGCCGGAAGATTGAAATGCCCCGCGCTTGATAGGAGATACGTGGATACCAAAGCATAACCGAGAACGTTAGACCCAACAGTCGGAAGGGGCAGTATGGCAGGTCGGGATAACCGCGATCGACGTCTTCCTGCGATGCGAGGGTGGAGCCCACGCCCAAGAGATCAGCATCCACGAATCTTGGACCTGAACATCCAAATCCTAGGGCAGCGATCCTTCGTGGCGCCCCGGGGCTATTGCTATTGGATATGCCATCGTGAGCTCGAGTCTATATGTATGTAGTGTCATAATACTGCGGCATTGGACAAAGCACTTGAGCAATGCTGGATGACAGCTTGAGCCTCGGCAAAGTAAACAAACTCTACCCGCATTTTGACTAGATTTCAAGCTTGAAAATAAATGACTGATTGCATGCAACTATCACCACCATCGCTTGAGCCATGCGGCAGTATAGAATATGTTCGTCATATTCTAATAATTCCGCTCAACTGCCTTACGCCTTAGCCGCGGTGCAACTTTGGAAATGCTGCCAGAGTACATATGTAGAAGAACTTGAAATGTATCCAATTATGACGCCTTCAAGAATGCAAATGCTGTGCATAGTATGTACCCTAGGGCAGATTTGCGCCCGGACTGCGCGAAAGGGTATTTAGCAGACCTCTCGTACGCAGATCATGAAGTTGTTCTTCGAGCCGGTCTTTCTCTCGGGCATACCTCTTTGTATTTCTAGAGTCGGCCTGAGCCGAACCCCTTCCAACCAACCTGCGAATGCGATCAACCTAAGAAGCTTGTTTACTTACATATGTACCCAGGGTAGGTAGGTACTCAGATCAACGGCTGGTGCCGGCTTAGGAGATGTAGATCCTGAGATCTAAAGACCATGCTGTCGCAGAATCGAAACCACGTGCCCACGCAACGCACAGGCACTGGCTATGCGGCTGTGTGTGGTCGGATAATACGGGGTTCCCGAAGAAGACACTACTGTCTCCTCGGGCCCGGACGCGGCTCGGGCGAGACTTACCCTGCCACACATCCCCCTTTTGAGGAACGATAGGAGGCGAAGTTTGTTCAATGCACACAGCAGGCTTCAGTTCGACCTCGGTCAACCTCCAAATGATCCAAAAGTGGCAAATAAGAGCACTTGAGCGCAGCACGCAAGGTGTGACTGTTGATCGAAGCCATGTTTCAACTGGGAGATCAGCTGTGATATGATTGATTCTTCTGCAGTTGCTGTGCACCTCATGTCACAAAATGATTTAGCTGACCGTGGCATAGGCTCGGGCAGTATCAATACGGTTGGATGAGCAAATCTGTGACGACTTCTGTGTTTTTGCCTAATCAATAACACATTCAGCTACTTACCTGCATCAAACTGAACATATCACGGTAGTAACTAGGCATGTAAATGATGTGACATAGTCTCACAATCGGGACCAGTACTCAGTTCTAACGTTCGTGAGGATATCTTGCGACGTTCTGTAACAAGTTGGATCCCATGTCCGAAGACGTCAAAGAAAGTGGCGAGAGGGAAAAGGGGTAGCCAGCGTCAATCCTTCCAAAGTTTCTTGCCGCACTTTCAAATTCGATAGGGACCGTACGCCTTCGGGTTGTCTACGGATTAAGAACAACACCACTTACTACCTTAAAACCTTTAGAAGTACCTTTTCGTAATTATCTTTTTATAAGATCGGAGATTTCTATAGAAGAAAACGGAGGGTATATACCTAGGTAGGTATAAATGTAGGCCTAGTACGCTAATGTTAACTTATACTACTAATTAGCTATATAAAACAATAATACCTAGTTATTAACTATATATCCTTATAAATTCAGAATTTCCTACTCCTTTCTATCTCGACTTTTACGTAGGCGTTAAGGCTGTAGGATTTGCAGGCTTTCAGGTAAGGGTATAAAAAGCACATAGTGTGGGTGGTGTGTTTGGCAAGTGAGTTTGAACAGGGCGCTTTAATTAGCTACAGTGTGGAAGTAATAACGTTCCTGTGTACCCTCCGTTTTCTTCTGTGCGAATCTCCGATCTCTTTTTTTATAGCTACCTATTTATAACTGCCTTTTCGTAGTTGCATTTTCATAACTGCTTCCAAAGATTAACTTGTACAATTATACCTACAGAATTCGTGTCACGCAACAACTACACCCAAAAACCTATAAGCGTTACACAGCACGCAACCGTTGCATACCAAGCAAGGCTTAAAAACGACGCAGCTGTTATTGGGTGCCAAGTAGCCCCGGCACGGTAAGCAATATGAGACAAGTTTGCATATATTGTCTTCCGCGGAGAACAATCAGGCAAAATATGCGTCTAGGATGACGTGGAACCTCGGAGACGCTGTCAGCAATATCCATGGGCCTGCATTGCCACTATCTGAAATTGATAGATGCACCCGCGATGCTTGCAGACGCCAATGGCCAGCTCGGACTCTTCATGCAGGCTGCAGGTGCTATCAGTCTTGGCAAGAAGTGCTTTTGTTCTAGAATTTTATAAGTCCAACATCTGGAGCCATCGGGCGCGATCGTTGACAGACAACCCCGACCACATTCAAGTTTGGGCCATTCTTCCGACTTTCAGCAGCATGGCTCTTCAATTTCTGTTTCTTGGCCTGCTCCTTCGCGGTTCCCATGCGATCCGGGATATCCCGCCTGCAGCAGCCACTCTGTCAACAGAATCTGCTGCCGGCGCTGAGCTGTTCAGTTATGAAGCCATTCGGCTGACAGAATCCGTTCTTTCTGGACTCAATGATCAAGACGACCTCGCCCAGTATGCACAACTTTTTGCATTTGGCAACACCACCAGCAGTCCAGAAGATCCCCGAGCAAAAGGGGGACATTGCAAGACTTATGCAGGTGACTCCCTATGGCCATCTGAGGACTTGTGGGGGCTCTTCGACGAGCTACTGGGAAACGCACTATCTCCTATTATTCCAATAGCGTCCACTTGCTACAAGAACTCGGAGTATGATAACTATGATGCATCGATATGCGCGTCAGTCACAGAAGGATGGGTGGTGGAAGGAACTCAGTCGGTGACCTGCATTGATGTGATTTTCCAGATGAGTTCTGTCTTAACTGACTGGCTGGTAGTTATGAGGACCCTGGCTCGGTGATGTGGCCCCTATATGAGGGCAAAACCTGTCTTCCTGGGACTGACCTAACGTCATTTGCCAATTGTACACAGGGCGGCTACTCTTTGTACTCGGTCAATATCAGCAACGTTGCCCAGATTCAGTTGGCGGTCAATTTTGCCCGGTCGCTGAACTTGCGCCTCGTGGTTAAAAATACCGGGCACGATTATAACGGCAGGTCTACCGGGTATGGCGCACTCAGTCTCTGGACGCACAATCTCAAGGATATACGCTTCATTTCAAGTTATGAGACTCAAGATTATTCTGGACCCGCCTTTAAGCTAGGAGCTGGTGTTCAAGGCTTCGAGCTATACGAAGCTGCCGAGGCACACGGCCTCACAACCATTTCAGGCATCTGCCCAGTAGGTGGGCAGGCTTCGAATGACTACTTGAACTGGCTGCTTACTTCTGTTCAATAGACCGTAGGCGTGGTTGGAGGTTACGTCCAAGGTGGAGGCCACTCTCCCGTGATGCAATTGTTTGGCATGGGGGCAGACCAGGTGCTCGCCCTCGAAGTCGTCACAGCTACTGGAGAATTCGTTACAGTCACGCCAGAAGTCAACCCTGACCTCTATTGGGCGATCCTGTAAGTCTTAAAATTTGACAACAGACTTTCACCGCAGTGACTAATGATCCTCAGCGGCGGCGGTGGAGGCACCTTTGGTATTGTTACATCCGCTATTCTCAAAGCCCATCCCAGGGTTCCCGTGACTACCTCAACTTTCAGCTTTGGGACGTCAAGCAACGTGTCTGTGGAGACGTTCTGGAAGGGTGTTGCGGCATATTGGGACCAAATGCCAGTTTACAATGCCGAACAGACGTATTCATACTGGAGTATCATCAACGTGTTCGGTAGCTACATTTTCACCATGGAGCCGTTTTTCGCAACCAATAAAACCATCGAAGAGTACAATGCCCTCGTGGAACCACTTTTAAAATCCCTCTCGGAGCTGGGTATCCCCTTCAATGCCACCACAGAGCATTTCGACAGTTTCTACCCTGCATACGAAGCTACTTTTGCGACGTATCCCCAGAACATTGGCAGCATCTCGGGTATCACGGCCAACAGGCTGCTCCCCGCCGAGAACTGGAACAACGAAACAATTCGCGCGACAACCCTGCGGGCAATCAAAGATACTGTGGATCGCGCGACGATCCTCATCGGCTACCACCAAGCTCCCCTGAATCCGGACGGCGACCTCAACTCGGTCAATCCCGCTTTCCGCAAGGAGGCATCACAACTAGTCATTGTGAAGGCCGTTGATGGGAATGCTACTGCAGAGGGCCTCAAAATCGCTGCAGATGACCTGACTAACAACATCATGGAACTCTTGAAAGACGTCAGTCCAGCAGGAGGTGCATATAATAATGAAGCAAACGTCGGTGAGCTAGACTGGCAGAACGCTTTCTGGGGCGAGAATTATCCACGCCTGTTGGAGATCAAGAAGAAGTGGGATCCCACTGGCCTGTTCTATGTGCATCACGGGTAAGCTGAGTCCCTGTTCTTCATCTTCGTCTTCCGAAAGTGAGATGTTTGCTCGCAGTCGGCGAGTTACGCTGGCAGGCTTAACGTGCTTTGTTAGGCTTGAGCCTATGGAAGAGCGTTTGGGAAGATTTCAACATGTTTCGTGTCTTAAGTCCCTGTTCCATGTTGCTTTGAGCGCTAACTCCGAATTCTGCAGTGTCGGCAGTGAGGCGTGGCGCGTCCTAGACGGAGGGTCCGGTGGGCTGCAGACTCAGAATGGCAAACTGTGTAGAATTGTGTAGATACGAATAGGTACAAGTGCAACTAGTCAGGTCAATGACCTTGTGTGGACTTTCTTTGTGCAAGAATAGTCGCCGTTCAATCTTGCTTTGTAGGACCAAAGAACAGGATGCACATCAATGATGGCGGGAAATAACTAACACAATGCATTCCTTCAACAAAGGTTGGAAATGGACTTAAAGTACTTATAACACAAGACCATCGTCGACCTCTTCTCGTTTTGCGCATCTGCATTCCACCCACAGCAGTTCAGACTATCAACTTCTGGATCTTTTCCGTAGACCGGCAAGATTTGTTACATTCAAGTTCTCCGTTTCAACAAAACCCGCCAAGATGTGTTACAAAATTAATGAGCACCACCTCATCCACGACGTTCGACCGAAAATTACCTATTTTGGTATACAAAAGCGTGTTGACCTCGTCAACTCGTATTCGGTGCCCCGACCGTGCTGCAAGCAGAGCGCTACTAGCACTATTGCTAGGTGGTTCTTCTGCCCTTTCGGCCATGGGTGCTGTTATTTCACATCAAGAATTGTGAAGTGCACTGCGGTCGAGGGCGACGAGCTCAATTGCGGCATTCTCACCGACTTTCACACGTACGAGGAGTCTGTCCCTCTGGCCGGGGACAAGAGGTGGCTCCCGATACTTGCCCTAGATCAAGACATTAGCATGCCCGAAAACCGCTACGAGGCCTTCCAGCCACACCACCACGTTGTCTTTGAGATGGGAGGTGAGGTCGAGGACTTGTATGAGGACCTGCAGGGCCTCGTGGCCGACCTCTTTACCATGAAGGCCATCTATTCTGCGCTTAAAACCGACGGTTGGAGATGTGACGCCCATGAGATATGTGAGCGTGTTCTTCAATTTCACGAGTGCCGTGAGTTTGCCATCCAGAAAGAGATGCAGGACATCAAGGGTAGGCTTGAGGTGATGGAGTGTGCAATCTCGGCGCTCGAAGTCAAGTTCGCTGTCCGTCGCCTGCGGTTCGATGCGACGGCTTTCGGTTTCGTTGGTAAAGTGAATATTAGCAACTTGTCACTTCAGCTCTAAGAGCATCCATCACCCACGCTGGACAAGGACTTAATCCAAAGTTCAGGCATTTTTTATCTGGGAGGAAGGCTAAGTAATTGGTGAGTACTCCACACCCTGATCATCAGCAAATCAAGATACAATTTATGAATTGATTCCAAATCACTCTATTCCTCAGTGCTCTTGCAGTGCGATCTTGCGCAAATCGTTTTGATGACTTACACGAGACTGTATCTGCAAAAAATTAAAAACATCGTCCTAGCAGCCTTTACCGTCAGACTTGCCGTTCATTATCCAAATAACACGTGGCAGGAAAATCTAGTTTCTGTGAAAAAATTAAAAAGAATAAAAAAAAAACCGACACATGGATTTTGAACGTCAGTAGAATGATATATACAAATACTCTTCAAATACTTACAGATATCTCTAATACTCGCTACTACTAAAGTAATCAACATTTCCTTAAATATTATAAAACTATTCTTGTTGAAAAAAAGACTACTCTGAGTACGTTAAAGTTCTAGAGCGAAGTTGCTTGAAGAGGAACTAGATAACTATCTCGAGTACTCCTGAAATTAAATCAAGGTAGAATAACTTTCGAATGAAATTTAAAACTCTTGAAAACCATTCCCTGAACATGATAATTGCCACAGTGGTCAAGAAGCTCTGCCAACCCTCAGGACCCCGAGCCTCGTAGGAGTGATTCCAATTCAGCTGGTCGCCTTGATTAAAATTTGCTTTTCCTTCTTCAGGCCAGCAGCAATGTCAACGGGAATCTTCAGGGTACTCGCAACAATATCAGCCGGCGTCAAGGCGAGCCATTGCGTCAACGAAATATCCGCCACACGATCACTATTATAGATCTCGATCCACACCAGGTCCTCCGTGTCTGACAAATTCTCAATGTAGTGACCTGTATTTGCCTTAATTACTATGATGTTCTTCGGATGCATTCGAACCAAACCAGGTGAACCGAATACTTACCACTGTTGTCCGGAAACACCGCGGTGTCACCGGCAGAAAAGTCGAAGGTGCGAGCGGCAGCACTACCAATGAAGGCGGTGGCACGCCCCCTTCCGCTGTGAAAATAGAGCCACTCCGCAGCCTGCAGATTACATTAGCACACATGTATATGTACCGATCCGCCCGAGCTTGGACCGACTCACATTGGGATGCCAGTGCAGCTCGCGAAGCCCGCGAGGCTCTAGCTTCACAAAGGTGGCTGCGATCGTGGTGGCGATGGGGAAGTTCCGGGAGTCGATGATCCATAGCTCCCCACCCTGCCCTGGGACTGGCTCCGAAGGGTGCTGGAAGGTGTGATACACATATGAGCTGTTCCCGACAAGTGCGCCTTCTGGACCTGTCACGTTGCGCGTGCTGACGGTTGAGTTGAAGATGTATGGGCTTGGTGATGGGATAGAGTCAAACACGGACTCGTTAAGGCCGAAATTCTTGGCCAGAACTGACTTTGGCGTGTGCGAGATCCAGTCATCAACGCTGAAAGTCGTACTATATAAAGGTATATTAGTCGATTCATTTCATCCGTCTCCCGGGTTAGACTTACCCGACAGCGTCAAAATTCCCTTCGTCAAAGACGAGGAGCATCTCATTTTCATCCCCAACACCCTGCATAGTGTGCGCGGATCCCTTGGGAAAGTACCAGATATCACCGATGTCGAGAGTATCAACCTGATATTGGCCGTTCTCGTCCACAGCAGAGACGAGGATGCTTCCGGCGTACACGAATCCCCATTCGGCCTTCAAAGGTTAGTCATCCTGCTCACAATTACTACCTAGGTAGTCCACCGCCATTCTTACCACACGATGCCAATGCAGCTCACGAATTGCCCCTTTCTTCAGGTGTAGCTGAGCCGCAGCGATGTCCTGGCTAGCTGGCAAGTCCGTAACGACTTGCTCGCGAACCCAACCACCGGCAAGGATTCTGGTCTTGGAGTTAGAGAAACTCCACTTGAGGTTCGGGACGACGCCATTGTCGGTGCTCTGCGCGCCGAGGTTGCTAGGGTTCTGCAAGTCAATTTGCTTGTTTGTGCCACCTGGAGAGTCAGTCATACAAAGCAACTTCCGTGGTCATACTTTCCATGGTCGGTTTAACATACCAAGAATAGGTGCACCCTTTCCTTTGTCGTCTATGGGCTGCCCCTTGGAGAACTGTTCTCGCTTACTGAGCTCGGGAGCAGCAGCAGCCACAGCACTAAACAGACAAAGAGAGCCGAACTTCATCTTGAATTACCTGCAAGAAAGTCTCCGAGGGCTTCTGTCTGAAGGATATTCCCACATGCGACTTCTTAGCTACTTTATATCTTCAGCCCCCTGCCATGCGTGCTTGCTCGCCTTATTTGCGAGCCGGCATCGAAACTCAAACTATTTGAATTGCTGCAGGGGAATTGGAACACGAAATGCAGAGACGGGTAACATTGGAGGCTATTCTTACTTTCTAAGCGTAACGCTAGTCAAGCAAGAAATAACTGTAAAAAGAGGGCCCCCCTTCCTTCTTAAGTAGACTTAATAAAACATAACCTTTTACCTTTTCTAGCTTCGGCCACACTGTATTTCCTCCCCCATCAACAACCCCCTTCCCCCTACTAATTATCTCTCTAGTTTCTTAGCTATTCAAGTCTTCCTCAGCAGCCTATAAGCTATATTTAAATTCTTTCATATCTCCACACTTATAGTTAAAATCGCTTTAAATGGGGTAAAGTAGTGAAAATACAAGATTTACAGGTATAATTATATATATATATATATATATATATATAATATACAGCGCTAAACCGTATATAGTAGGATTATAATTAAATACGAGATTTTTACTTAATTATAAGGAATTAAGATTAATATATATACTTTTTACCTTCGCTAAGAAATCGTTACTAGTACTTATACGAAGTCTTTCTATAATTTCAAACAACTATTAGTAGTTGTTAAGATATAAGAGGGTAAAGTTATGTAAATGA
>MAVT02000276.1:0-26393 GCA_001702395.2 Diaporthe helianthi | reverse complement strand
ATTTAGTTAGTAGTTTAGTATATAAAGTTTACCGCTCTAAGGTATATATGTAAATAAATATATATATTAAAATAAGTATTTATAACTATTAATATAGCGTGTTTATAATACATTTCTAATTCTAAATCTTATTTTATTATTTAAACTTAACTTTAGAATTTTATTTATATTATATATATAAACAAAGATTATGAAACATATATATACACGTATTATAATCGCGTTATAATACCTTCTTATATACTATATAATCTATTATATTAATATATATTTCTAAAAGTCTTAATAGTTAAATTTATATTTTAATTTAATACCTATAATTAATTGACCTTTTATAACTTATTAATAAGAATATTAAAACGAAATAGTATTTAAAAAATAGGAATATAGTTAAAATATATAAGGTTAATTAAGTAAATTAAGTTTTAACATTAATTTAATTTTAAAGTATTTATTTTAAACTAAGTTCTCCTTTTAAGGCTATAATTAATTTATTAAAACTAAAAAATTAAAGTTTTCGACTTTTAGAGTTTGTATAAGATTTATGTAATTATATATATTAAATGAAACTTATCTACACGCGTATTATACAAGACTTTTATTATAAATTAATTCTTCACTTAATTACTAAAAGTAAGAAGAAATAGTAAGAAAGAAGAAGTATTATACGCCGCAGTAATACGTACTATAGCGAGACGCTTATATAAACCGAAGATGATAGAGGGCGTACGACTTAACTCCTATTAATATAGCTTAGGTTACTTAGCTTTCTTTAAATTAAAATTTTAACTTAAATAAAAACTATAAAAACTTATATATCTTAGTTATATATATATAAGTAATTAGTATCTCTCCAGCTATTCTTCTCTTTAAGAAGTTTTATTATATAATTACGTTTTGAAGTCTTATAATATATTTACTTTACTATCTTACTTTACTAAATTAGGGCTTAAGTTACTAATAGTAATAGTTCTTATTAATAACGCTATTATAAGTACTATATCCTTTTTAAATCCGATTCCTAGCTTACTAAGTCTTTACGTAATTACTATAATTTATAAGAACTATTTACCTTCGAGCTACATTTAAATTATAAATAATCTATATAGATAGGTCTTACTACTTTTAATATTATTTTTAAACTAGTATTTATATTTATTATTTAGTTTAAAAGGGTATATAAGTTTATAGTACTTATTTGTTACCTTTAATAATTGATTACTAATAGGTAACTAGTGATTAAATTTTATTTTTATCCTTTAAGTAAGATGTTTATAAAGTACGAAATAACTATGAGAAGGGGGCCCTTCCCGCTTATTAAGTACCTAGGTAAACTCGATAAACCTTACTCTTTGAGCGTTTACCACTGTATGAAGGGACCATACGCCTTCGGGTCGCATTAGAATTACACCACCTAATTGTAATGTCGGTAATTTCCGATTTTCTCTCCCTCTATTGTTGAAGCACACGGGTACTACCTCTCACAAATCGCAATAATCATTGCATCATTTCGCAAATGATCTCATATTCCCAATCCCACGGCTTCCGGCACGTTGTCGACCTCTCGACATAAAAACTTATCTAAAATCTTAAAGATAGTTTTTAAAGTCTGGACTCTTGCACTCAACATTAATTCTTGCTAGATTACAATGTTAAATTCAGGTGTATCTCACCTCCACCGGTACTCTAGTGTATTAAAAGGTTGGCAGGGTTTCTAAGTTCTCCCCTGCCGGATCTGTTCTTGCTCGTCATCTGAAAAGGCCGCGAATAAATCAATGATATCCGTAGTTATTTCAATATCAGCCAACGCCTGCGATATCTCACCAATATCAGTATGCTCCCCCTCTGTCTCCATTCCGGCAT
This sequence comes from Diaporthe helianthi, assembly GCA_001702395.2. Lineage (NCBI taxonomy): Eukaryota > Fungi > Ascomycota > Sordariomycetes > Diaporthales > Diaporthaceae > Diaporthe > Diaporthe helianthi. Next base: position 24,530 of record MAVT02000276.1, on the reverse strand, counting down.
CCCTATTCGCCTGCACCTGCTCCTTCTGGTCTAGAAGCACAATGGCCAGGGCGTTGGCGGTCGCCTGATCCTCGGCCCGCTTCAGCTCGGCCAGGGAGCCAGCCGAGGTGCCCCCGCCGACGACGTAATCCACGGCGGTCGGGTCGTCCAGCCTGATATCCTGGATGACCTGCGTAAGGTTGATCCACGTCCGGATAAGGCGGTTGATCCTGGGGTCCGTGATCCTGGTCATCTCCCTCATGGCGGCTACGCGCAGCTCCCTGCCCTGCCTGAACTCGCGTTGGCAGAAGGGGACCGCGGCGAGGGGCCCGTGGGTGGACTCCCTCTGGTCGAGCGTGTTGCCACTCAGGAGCGCGATCACCTTGGAGAGGGCCGTTTGCGCCGCCGTGAGGAGGCCGCACAGGGCCTCGCAGTCCTCTACCTGCTTCGTGAAGGCGGGGCTGTCCCCCATGTCTCCCCGCAGGTTTATCATTTCTTCTAGGACGGAGTCCACTTGAGCAGAGGTGATGAGGAGGTGTACGAGGAGATCGTTCATGGATAGGTGGAGCGTGTTGCGGTCGCCAACGTCTTTGAGGAAGTATTCGGCCGCGATTAATTGCGAGTATCGGCTCTCGTGGTCCATCAGTCTGTAAAGTCCAGCTATGTCCTGTTGGATCAAGTTGTTCAGATGAGTGTGAAGATCACTCCCCGTTGACATGCCGGAAGTTTCATTCTTGATGCCGTCTCTAGCTTTCTGGATGCCATTTCGAATCGTCTGACAAAGATTTAGGATTCCGTCGTACTTCCCATACCAAGTCCTTCTTTCGTAGTGGAGCCTCAGTTTCATCATACCTGCCGCTACCACGTCGAGGCTGGTCCTCCGGAGCCACATTTCCATGATGTGTAACTGTTGCCTCAACAAGATGTACCCTGCTATTTCGAAGAAGGCCAAGACTTTTCTGTTTCGGACAACAGGCCCTTCACAGGAACATGTCAGCTAATATCCAAACATTTTCCCCGTCCAGTTCCAGACAACAGTACCCTTTTCATGGTGAACGCCCTTGTACCAGCGCCATTTCAACTCACCTATAAGGTATACTAGGTTGTTGTATCGGAATTTGACTACGCTTTGCAGCGGGAAAGTCTGGCCGACCTGTGTGGACGTGACGTTCCTGAGTGCTGCATGTCCGTACCGTTGGAAATCGTACTGCCACCAAGAATATTGAAACAAGCGAGAGAAATTTGAAACTGGAACGGGTGTGTACAGGTCATATACGCCAGATTGCGGCGCCAGCAGACACGCCTTGTACGCCGCCTCAGTGTTATGATATGCATTGTAGTGTTCCGATTTGAACTTGTCGGGATTCTGCAGATATGGTTTGGGGTGTCCCCAAGGCCAAGCAAGGCTGACCACAACTGGCTTGAACCGTGAAGCTATACGGGTTATAGGCCAATGCTCGAGGCCAGTGCCCCAAAGCTAGCACTGAACATTAGCATGTGGAACTTTTTCCAGGGGTTCATGTTACCAAGAGATATTATATTACCCGGTGTTCAAAGGCTTTTCCTTCTTCCATCTGAGCGTCGTCCTCCACGCTGAACAATATTAGTAATGTCGTACACGCAGAAGCCGGATGATGGCACTTCTTTATGAAGAAAAGCAAAGGATTCATTTTTTCAATCTTTCCCTCCTTCGCCTGGAAAATAGGCTCGTGAGCGCTGAAGGCGACAGCTGGGTCGACTCACAAGTAATTACGTCCATTAGTACCCCTGGCAACGTTACCAATCGCCTCCGTTCGTAGTGCCCTCAAACGATCCGCTACCTCTCTACTGAATTGTATTCCGGTGAAGTTTAAATACGGCTCAGGTTGCTCCAATAAATCGTTTTGGGAAACTGCAAGTGATAAGATGAGTTAACCACGGTGCGATCACGCCTGGTCACGCCTCCTACCCGGGGCTACTAGTAGGTATAGGGTTTTGTAGAGAGCTGATCCGTATCTCGACATCTCTGAACAAGCGAAGCATATGCTAGGCACCTGTTGTGCGTTGTGTTTTACTGGGCTACGAACCAGTGGCAACGCAGTCGGACTTACAATGGCAGGCATGCTAGAATGCAACTATTAGTGACGATGATAGCAGTAGGAAACAGAGCAACAAGCTTACACACAGCTCATGGAGCACTGTTGAAGCGATTTTGAGGCGAATAGGCATTTTTTCGCCTTCAGTATACTCGTCCGAGAGGAGTGACCATAAATTGTTTGCGCTCATGCAGATCCGAATAGACCCGTCATTTTCTTGGATGGTCTGTGCATTGGTTGTGTTCTCGATTTCGAATAAACACCACCTCAGACCTGGTTTCGAGGAAAGTTCATAAGTATATACGATTTATCACTTTTAAATATTTGAACCACAAGTAAAAACTCATGCTGAATTCAAAGCATACTTACGACGTAGAAGGTATGCCAAAGTCGCGCCTGCGGCGTCGAAACCAAGATTTCTTAGTGCCTTAGCGTTGTCATACATTTGGTTCTCATCAATGTCAGGCCACAAGGTCCGGTACTCGCGGTAATTTGGGTCGTTCTTGTTGGTTCGTCCGTCGCTTTTCCTGGGTACTCTGCGCATATGGTAGAGGCCACTCATGAACATGTTGAAGTAAGGGTGCCCTGAGTTTATTATCAAAGAAGCAAGCTGTAAGGATGGCCTCATGGCTGCCCATACATCATCATTCGTCTAAAGAGTAATGCGCATCAGTATTTGCGTGAACTCTCACGTCGATTAAATTCGTTTACCTCTGCGTCATATTTGCCAAGTTTCCCGTTCAAATTATATGCAATGTCAAAGTGCCTTATCTTTCTGGCATCACCTCCCAAGCCATCCACATCATGAGGCCTCGGCTGTTTCCACTTGCTGCGTTCAAACAGGCTGATATGACAATATTAGCATCGTTGTTGTCTACCTAGGTAGTGTTGAAGTGAGATGCGATATGGCCGAACTCACGGGTGTAGAACTTCGTCGGGGCGCTGTGACAAAAGGTCCGACCCATTACTGTCAACCCACCCTGGAGCGTAGGCACCAATATCAATCAACTTCAATCCCAGTATTATTAGCTTTTAAAAATCCCGCCTTATGAGGCTTCGTGCTGCACTGCAACAAAGAGAGGCTGCTTCGGTGTTCAGAAGCCAATGCGAATCCGGCGTCAACTTACCTCCTGACTTGTGAAACCATCGAACCACCAAGACTGCCAACTCTCTTCGTGAGTCCACTGCCTCTGAGCCGGTGGATTAGGAGCAGCAGCAGTGATGGGTGTCAAGCCGGACCGGGCAAGGCCTTCGGCGGTGTTTGGGAACAGTGGGTTGATGCCCCAGCGCCTGCATGCCGTTGAATCATGTCAGCCGTCTGGAGCCGCAGGAAAAGCGTCAACGCGTAAAAGCCAAAAGAAGAGGAAACCTTAGAACGTACCTGGTGTAATCTGTCCGTGCTATGTCCCTGTCGCGATCGAGTATAGCAGGCCTCATGCTATTTTCTATGCCGCCTCTGGTAGCCCTGTGAAAGTTTCCGTCCAAAGAGACCTCAACGTCCGGGTCCCATCCAGGCCTCGTCCAGTAAGGGACCCGGGCAGGTTTCCATATCTGTATTTGGGCCGCCGTCCTCGGCGCCCATCCCAGGCCCCTGAGGTCTTCCGCATATTTAGGATTCCAATCACCGGGAAAAACTCGTGAATAATCGGTACAATGGTCTTGGTCCCTCGGCGTTTCTTCATCTGCTTGCCTTTGTGCGGATTCATGGCTTGTCGTGGACGAGGTCCCACTTCTACGGGCCTGGAGTAAATCTGGGCCCGTCATGGCCCCGAACATGACGAAGTTAGGTTTATCTTCGCTTATGAATCCTGTGTACCGATGCAGCTCCGTAAAACACAGTTGTTGTCATCAATTAGTATGTTCTCGGATTGTTGGCCCATAACTAGGTACTGTTGTGGCCCCGGGCCGTCAATAATATCTGGTGAACAAAGCATTCTCATGAGCGGTCGAAGAAAGCAACGCGTGGAAATCAAGCAGTAGCAACATCCGGAAGCGGCTATGAACGGTTCTTTCAAGACTTTAATTTCCTAATACTTTGTTGCTTTTGGTCTCAAACCTATTGACGCCTGCATTTCGTCGATTGCACGCCTTCCAACATGTTGTGTCACGAATAGTACGGCACCATTGCAATAATCGCACAAATGCGACGCTGCTATCTACCAGTTGACCACAGGCACACAGCGACTGTAGTATTGTGACACCTCAGAAGTCATCAAACATGCAGTAAAGTGGACAATATTGACATTGATTTTTGGGTGCGGCGATACATACCTAGGTAAGTAGCCGGGCCTTCTGGTGTGCAAGTCTTGAGCGGCCTTGACAAAACTCCCCAGCCAAGTTACCTAATCAATCTCATTCCTTGCCAAGAGCACGGCAATCCGCCTAAGTGTTCCAAGTCTGTGATGCTTCTTTCGCTAGAGTACGGTAGATTGCATGAGTGGCCAAGACTCGGAGTTTCTATAAGCCCCATGCTCGTGGTACTGTCATTGCGCAGGATGGTGGCCGTGTGATGCTGGGTGCAGAATATGCACCATGGCCGGTGCAATGACTTTGCATTGCAGGGCTCCTGATCTTCATATCACTTGTTCGTGGACCTAATCTATTGATGCTCAAGCTGTAGTACTCTGGAAGTGCCTAGGTACCCAATCGGTACCTAGGTACTTAGTCAGGGGTTGAGAGCCGCAGTGGGTCGGACCCTTGTCGATCCGGATCAAAGCGCTGACATTCTGGCCCAACGTGAGTGGGCAGAGAGCTGAACCGGCGGGGTGCAAGCTGACATCATAAAATCAAAACGTCTGTCCTGATTCGACAGGAGCTCTCTTGCCTCTCACCATCACGACGAGGAATGGGGCGGTCTGGCTCGAACTGTTCAAAGTCTCCTAATAACACAGTGTCGATCCACTACTGTCACAACTGTGGGGGCCAACGGCTGCAGAGGCAGATGTGCAAGAAGAAAACAGAAATGAAGGACAAAATGTTGTGCAAAATCAGGCAATTCAGTTCTGAACGTGCAAGGCATGTTGGCCGTAATCTGGCCAACATCAGCCATCGTCAAGAAGACACGTCGAGGCTCACTTGGGGATCCCGGGGGCCTCAAAGCTCATGAAATGCAGGGATGACTGGGTAAAATGGGCTAATAATAAACCTGGACCATGACATACTGTCTGACTGTTTGCCTGATGCCCGTGGTTCTAGGTCTGGGGAGGTCTGAGGAGAGGTCTTAGGCCAGCAGCCAGTCCAGATGTCCACAGTAGCGTAGGTGAAGTGCATGTAGGTTGCCTTGGGTGGGCTGCCTTTGTTTCAACCCCTCCATGAGCGAGCCTCAGCCGCCCCTTCTTCTTCTTCTTCTTCCCTCTCCCTTTCTCCTTTGTTCCATCAACAACAACACCACACCACACCATCTACCAAGTATCAGTCATCATCACATCCACCAGCACCAGCACCAGCACCACCACCACCATGGCTCAAGTCTGCCCCGTCGTCGGAACAACCAACTCGGTTCTCCCCCCATCCCACCCCGACATCGACCTCAACGTGCCAGGCCAGACCTGCCCCGTCGTCGGCGCAAAGACAGACCACCACTCCAACCTGTCCAAGCACCCCTCCGTCCCCCTCCCTGCCGACGCCCAGAACGGCACCACCTCGTCTGCCGACGCACAAAAGTGCCCCGCCCTCAAGACGGCCATCGAGCAGCCCCAGGCCAAGGAGCTCGACGACCAGGTCTGCCCCGTCATCGGGCCCGCGACCACCATCCTGCCCCCGGACCACCCCTCCACCGAGGGCAAGGCCGACGACGCCGAGTGCCCCGTCACCAAGGCCAAGATCGGCCACCACAAGGGCAAGGTCATGCAGCACCCCGACGTGAGCGCGGCTGCTGAGGGCGCCGTCTGCCCTGTTGTTGGTGCCAGGGGTTAAGCGGCTTGACGGAGGGGGTTGGGCAATGCTTTGGGGGTTTTCGAACATGGAACATGGAATGTTGGATATGGGAAATAACAGGCGTTAAGGGCGCAAGGCGCCTTGTTGTATAACAGCTCATGCGGTCATTACCATCAGGATGGACTCGAGTTGCATTCAATTGCTTTTTGTTGATTTACGGTCTCGCCCACACTGCCCAAGTCGCCTATGCTCTTGTTCAAGCACGCCAAGTCTTCAGGCCCGCTGCTCTGTGCAGCCACTCATCGGAATCTCTACATCGAAAAGACCCAGAGGCTGCAGAGGCTGGTGGTACTGAGGTGGTAGTAGTGTCGTAAGTGGGACGCATTGTTGGTATGTATGCCTCCTGTGAACGCACTACTTGAGAGAGGATACCTTTGCGAGCGACTGCTTGGTGCAGCCGTCCAGTATTTACAGAGAAACCCGGCCATGAATGAATCAATACTGCCTGACTCGCTTTGCCCCTGAAGATGCTTGCACAACTCAATGTGTGGTTTGATTACCTCTGTCTTTACTTATCCTACGGCAGTTTGCAGTCTTCCACGACGTCGACCGGCTGGTCTGTGGAGGAATATCCTTTCACATCCGCCCAATTCCGACTCGATGCACTCGGAATTTGATCCATAGGGACCACACGCCATGAGAAGGTGACCCTCCAGAAAGGATACAGGCACTTTTTGGCGTCTTCTACGCAGCTAATGTCATATTCAAGGAGCAGAGCGGTCTCTCCTGTCTCTCCCGCCACCGAAAAGTGCTGCTCGGAGACACTGCTGCTCAGGAGCCGGTTGGAATGCCTGTACGCATTCCAGCAGTTTCTGACCGCGTCGTTATTGATCTGCTCCAGGGCCCGAGCATCAGCCGTCCCTCGCACCCTGTGGACGGTGCACCATGGCAGTGATCCTGCCGGGTCCGAAGCCCAACCAAGGGCGTAGAACATGAAGCTGACGGTGGTTGGGGCCTCGGGGCCGCTCAAGAAGGAGGCGTCTGGCCAGGCGACGACCTTGACCGATGCCCAGCCCAGGTCCTCTGATGATCTTTCCGGCCCGAAGAACACTGCGTCCTGCTCGTCCCATTGTTGCCACGGCCAGCGCCAAAACACCTTCATGTTCTGTGGTATTACGATTTCTAGGACACGCTCACGGGACTTCAGAACGATCGATTTCCCTCCCTCCTCCCCCTCCTCCGGGGGAATTCCTGTCAAGAGGTACGGCTCAAATACAAGCCTATGTGCCAGCTCTCGTGGGCCGACACGGAATAGACTGTAGGCATCCTGTCGAACGAAGCAAGCCCCACCTGTGTTTCTCATCCGGATCCCGTACACTTTATGCTGCAGCCAGCAGACCGGGAGGACGAGGCAAGTATTATTGGAGTCCTTAAGGGGTAAGATGCCGAACTGGGCGTGAAGCTTGATGCCACGATTGGACATGGAGAACTCGTAGGTTGACTCGCCCGACAAACTAGCTGCCTTTGCATAAAAGCCGAAAGGCGGCTGGGGATGGTGCCATGACGCCACTGTACGTATTGCTTGGATCTTGTGACGCATCCTCGGGATCATCCTGCCGCTCACGAGCCCAGGCGAAGATGGTGGTATCCGGACACGAGCTGATGATCTCGGCCTGCAGCCTGAGGAAAGCCCTTTCCTCCTCGCCATACAACATGGGCATGTTGATGCCAAATATCCCCAGCAACGAGTATGCCAAGTCCTCCTTGCGCGTTGCCTCGCGTCCCGCAGCCCACGACATCTTCTGCGCCACCGAGACAGAGGACAGATCCCTCTCGTGTCTGAGAACAGCGACATCGATGCCGGTGATCCTGCTCAGGGCCTCCGACTCCCCATCTTTGGTAAAGCAGAACCTCCACTCCTTGTCGAAGAACAACATGCGCCGCGGCGCAATCAGCTCCTGCAGCGTCCACGAGCGCGTGAACCACCGGCACTTTTTCACGCAGCAGCACCCCAAGTCGCCCGGCCCGTCCCTGGCCCTGTCCCCGGGTTCAGAAAAGTCACCCAGGTCGCTCAGAAACACGTAGCACACGGCGGCGCGCCTATACCAGCGGAACATGGAGTTGATGGCCTCGGAGAGCTCGGCGCTGCTCGACTTGTCGATGCAGCACGTGTCGACCCACGCGTATTCCAGGCCGGTGCGCGCCGCCTCCTGACAGGTGTGGTCGATCTTGTGCCAACCTATCTTCAGCTTCGAGAGGACGTCGGCGTCGGTCGGGCCCAACGTCTCTGGATGGCGCATCTCCTGGAACGTGACTTCTTCGCCATGGACCCATGTGTGCGAGAGGATGGCGTACGGTGGCACTTCAAGTCCGAAGAAATCCTCTAGCTGCCGCGTTCTCACGTTGATAAGCCACATCGGAGGGGGCGCCTTTAATATCTCATGGTTGATTTCCGAGCTGACAGATCTAGAATTCGTGGTGTATTCAGAGGCTCATGGGCGATAGGTTGCACGCGGCAGCTACTCCAGTCAATGGCGACGATTTTGGCCCCTTGCTGGGATGGCAGAAGGACGAGGGAAGACCTCATAAGAATGATAAGCAGGTCAAGACAGTCCACTCCATGCAAGCACTTGAGTCCAAACTGACTATTACCAAAATGAGATATTGCATTAGCTACATAAAGCCCACTCCGCTCACGTGCCATAAGCACACAAGCTTGGCTTGTGTGACGCCAGTCTAGGCCCAGGTTTTGAATGGCGTGGTTTTCTTTTTGGGGTTTTATCTTTTCTCTCTTCACAATTTTGGAACTCGGGATATTGCGTAACCTTTGAGCCACTTCGCAGCCGAAAACATTGAATATTGGAATGACGGTCCCCGAGCTTCCCAACTTTTCGAACAACTTTTGGCCGTAGTCAACCGATGTTGTACCAGAGTAGGAGGGCCACTACCCCCTCCCTCCCAGCATCTTGGGAATTATTTGTCTCCCGTCCAAAGGTCTCGGTAGTTCATGTGTGATGCCGCCCAAGGGGGTTTCGCGTCAACCAACGGCGTCAGTCGCAGAAATGTGAGCCCGGGAATGTTAAAGGGGACCCTTTAACCTTGGCCGGAGACATCGCTACCTGGAGAAATAGCTTATGTCTCTTTTAGGTTGGTGGTACCTGGGGCCAGTAAGTCCCGGAACAATCCGTTCCATTACCTGCATGCACAGCTACATGTATCCATAATTATGCAATTGTATATATGTCGTGCCTCGACTTCATTGACCACATTTCTTGACAGCCCTTCTCTAGAACTTGGCAAGCTGCAGTCACACCTCTGTGCGCAGGGAATACCACCTGATCTCTGCAGCAGATGACATCTGGACACTTGTATCGTGCCGGGTAACAAACAGCACGACATGTTCAGCACAGTGACACTTGTTCATATCAAATCACCAATACGGCCCTGTTGGACACATCGACTTAGACTCAGACTCGGCAACTCTTTCCGATTTGTCTCCATTTAATATGCAACGCTTAATCGCCACCCCAGAAAGGAATATTGGTGATACCATGAAAGCCACGCCGAGCTCTTCACTAAGAACCGTTCCCAATGATGTATATACTTTCATCGACTCGTTGACTTATATGCGTTTGATAGTGTCTTACACAGGATGCACACGTGCGGTGCCCAAATTAACAGTAATGACGAGCCCAGCCCACCGCCGACGGACATTACACTCGTCACAAAGGAGAACTCAAATCATGAGCTTGGAATAATACAGGAGGCGTGACTGCATCATTGCGCCACGCAGATCCAATACACGTAGTATCTATCCCCTTGATCAACCAGGAAGCTCCGACCGGAAGTTGTTCGCAGGCATCTCGGGCGTGCCGTGCTGAGCCACGAGCAACTCCTGGTGCGGGCTGTACTGATGGTTGGGCGACATCTCCGAGGGCGCGTGCGGCGAGTCAGGCGACTGGACGGTCTTGTGCTCATCCGTCGGCGCCTCGACGGCGTTGGCATCGCGGACGGGCGCGCTGCCGTATCCCGAGTGGTTCCCCGTGTCGCCGCCCTTGTTCCACTGGTTCCAGTTGCCGGCGTTGGCCCGCCTGCGCTTGCGCCAGATGAGCCACGCGCCGACGGCCGCCGCTATCACGACGATGGGGACCACGACGCCGGCGGCGATGGCGGCGGTGGTGCCTGATGAGTTGCCGCCGCCTTCTGTGTCTGGCCCTTGTGTTGATGTGGGCGCCGCGCCTGTTGCGCCTGGCGTGGCGGTGGGATTATCGTTCCTACCGGCTGTTGATATGAACTTGTGTGTCAGCCGAACATGTTATCTCGTATATTTTCGCGTGCCGCACAGAACGAACCGTGCTGTTTCGGCGAGGCACGCTTACAGTCTGATGTTGGCTCCAGCCCGGCTTCCACGCCCAGCGCGCAGTACTCGTCGAAGACGGCCAAGGCACTCGTTGCCTGTGCACTGGCCGTTTCCCCACTGTTACAGCTTGCGATAACGTCCGTCGAGATGACCGTGCTCATGAAAGAGTACGAATCGGTACAGAAGCAGGTGTAGCTCGTCAGCAGATTATCCCAACCACCGCATCCGCTGAACTCGCCCCGGACGACGGTCGATAGGACTTCCTCGGCACATGATGAGAGCGAGCTGTAACCATCGATTGTGTCGATATAGTTGGTCGTCTGTAGGATCTTTGTCTTGCTGCTGCTGCTGCTCTGCGCCGTACCGAGGCCGGCTGTGCACGACAGCGCAGCGATGAGCGTGAGGCGCTTGAGCACCGACATTTCGGCCAGCTGCTTATTGTCGTGGTCAATTCGGGTCAATCAGTCGGTCAGTCAGTCAGTCGGCCTCCTCAAAACGTAACACGATCCGCTGTTAGGGCTAGGTCCAGCTTTGACAGTTTATGGAAAATATGGGCAAAAAGAGCCCAAAGAAAGGTCGACCGCCTCCAATTCCCGACATGACTTCGACGGGAGGGACCCGTCATAGTGGATGGAAGTGCCCGAGCCTTGGCGCGCCGGCTCTTTTGTACTTTTGTATGTGGGGATGGCAAGGGGCGCAGGGTTGGGAATCCTCCTGGTGAGAAAACCACTCTTTACGGCAAACCGTGCCGCGACCTATGCTTGGAAGAATCCTTCGCCCGCGTTGACGTTGCGGTTGAGCGGAGCCGTCAGGGGCCCGCCAGCGAATCTGCTTGCGTACCAAGGGCCATGGACCACATAATTTCATCGCCTTGGCACTCTGCTGTACGGACGGACGAGGCTAACTGGATCCGCGTCTCGGACTCCTCCTGAGCATTGCAGCGAGTGGTGGGCATTTTCCTGTCCAAGTTTTTGTCGCTTAAGCAAAGTGTTAGGAGCCCTGGAGGATTCGTCAATTACTATCAAGCCTAAGATCGAGCAGCGTCAACCATCAGCCGTCATATTGTGTCCAATAGCAGAGGATAGTGTAATTGAAAAAGCTTCACGCGGTGAAACGTGACTGGTCCCAGGTGCCCCTTTTCTTGGCCCTCTTACTGCGAAATGCGTGTACAGGGAATCGTCGTCGTTGCCTGCTACGGGTCAACATCAGTTAAGCTCCTCAAGGTTTCTCTACCCAATCCACTTAAGCACCAGATAAATACGCTTGGCTGAGCGCAGATCATTAACGAACTCAGATTAACCCGTAGGGACTACACGTATTTCGACACTCCCAAGAAGGCCAAGTCCATTTTCAGGATTCTTTATCATTCTAGTTATTAGTTAGTACAAATACGCACCATTAGCGGGCAAATCTGCCTGTCTGCCTTTCCTGCAGGACGTTACACAGTACTTGGGTAGTCAGCACGGTTCTGGATACCACAGTATACGATCCTCCACTTCCTGGGGAACCAATGCTGCTGCCAAGTTCGCTGCCTATGCATAAATCGATGTTGGTCAGCTATCCGCTCACCTGCAGGTCTGGAGAAGTTCTCCATGGGGCACACCCCGGTGACCCCATCAATCTTCTTTCGCAACTCTGTTCAAAGTTGGGGGACACGCCCCCTGGTTTCAAAGTCAAGTGGTCGACTTTCAACCATGGCCAGGTCCACCCCCACGTTCTAAGTTTCTTCTTATCGGGTTTGTAGATACAAAGACACGCACTGTCGCCTGCAGGATCCGAAAGGTCCGGGGAGTACCACTTCCGCCGTGTCCATGAGGACTCGGATGCCGAGAATAAGCATCACTCGGTACCGAGCGGGACAGGTGGTTTCGTCCTTAATCATTCTACATCCCGGAAGCGTACGGTCCCTCCCTTCACACAGTGGAGAGGTATGTAGGAACCATCGCTGCGGACGGCGCCGTTGCTGAATATACTTTTCAAACTGGTCGATCTTGGCCATGCCATTACTATTAACAAAGGTTTCCGATTCTCTCCGAAGATTCCTGATGCATGTATTTTCGTTTCATCTGCACAGAAATTTGTACTAGCCAAGACAACTGTACAGTGGCTTTTCTGGGTGAGGTGTCGCGGTGAGGTCTGGCTGTAAGCCATCTCCTATCCGGCGGCGGGTAATGAGCTACACGAAGACCAACCACTCGCAGACCATCCATAATAATTACCTAGTTTAGGATACAGTTGACATTCGACTGAAAATTGAGAACGGTCTATCATGCCAATGCTTAACATAATCCTTAAGTAGTGTTGTTCTTAATCCGTAGACAACCCGAAGGCGTATAGTCCCTTTATATAGTAGTAAATACTTAGAGACCTAGCGTTTTTAAAAGATATAGTATTAAAAAGCCTATCTTTATAAGTATATAGCTATAGCCTTATACTCTATAAATAAAGCTAGGAAGTATTACTTTTAATAATAGTATTAATTAAAGTTATTACCTTAAGTAGCTTAAGAGCTAATAAATAGTAAAGTAGTTATATAGTAAGACTAAATAGTTTTAAACTTTTTTAAAAAAGGTACTATTAAAAGGATAACTTTATAAAGAAAATCTAATATGAAGATTTCTCTTATTACTTCTAATAAATATATAAAGAAACCTAATATATTAAAAGATATTATATAATAAGTAAGCTTATAAAGTCTAATACTTAAAGTCCTTTATTTAAGTTAAAAGCTAACTTTTAAAAAAGCTAAAATATAATTTATTATTAACTATTAAGTATTATTTTAAAAGAAAGCTACTTAAGTTTTTATATATAAAAAGAATATTATATTAAACTATACTAAGAAATAAAAAGTTTATCTCTTTATTTATACCTTTATTATAAAAGATTAAAATCTAGTTTTAAAATTTAATAAAAAAGAAAGAACTAAGGGATAAAAGAAGGCTATATTAGTAAATATAGCTCTATAAAGTAAGTTTACTAATAAGTATAGAGATATTAAAGTCTTTATATATAGCTTATAGGCTCCTAAAGGAGCTTCTAATAGCGAAGATGCCTAATAGAAGAATAGTAGGGAGAAGGGGGGGGGGAGGAAAAATACAGCTGTAGCCGAAGCTAGATAATCCTTAAACTCCCGAGTCCCCTACAGGCTGACGTATCTGAATCATACAAACGTTGGGATAGTTGTGGGCACTTGTATAGTTAGGATCTAATAATACTAAAATAGGGGGTTAAGGTTATATCTCTACTGTTTGATACATTAAAAGACACCCGGTCACAATGAATCTCAAGTACATATACAATCAAGGTTTTAAGACTTCACTACAAGGTCCGGGAGTGAATCAAACTAAGAAAAATCAAAGAACTGGTTTATCATTCACTAATCTAAAGCAACTTTTGCTGCCTAGGTACCTTGACACATTTCTTGCCTCATCGCAAAATAGATAAGACACGAGAGAGACCAAACCAGGCTTCTCGGCCATTTCTTTAGCTCAAAACCTCTCCAGTGGTGGTTTCAGCACCGAATTCCTGAAAAGCCCTGAGAAATTTTAATGGAGACCAGTGGCGTGAGATGAGCAGGGAGACGAGGATCTTGTTGATCTCTCACTTTTCACAACACCACATCTAGCTGCACATGGCTCAACCTTGGTGATCTGAACACAGTTGCACTCGTAGTACTTAACAACACGTACGCACATGTTGCCGTTGGGGAATGACGAATGTTCTCCAAAGCTAGGCTGATAGCGGAATGTGAAGTCGAGCTGGAGAACCTTGGAATCTTGTTAGTCCCTGTCAACTGTCAAGTCCCAGTTAGCAAATTCTCGGCTGATGTAGGTGACTGATATCAGCCAATTTTTGATGTTCGTTGAGAGAGAAAAAGCCTCTCGTGTAACACTTGTGTACGTTTTAGATTACCTAGGTAGCTTTGCAGGTGACAATGGTTTTGTGACAGACAATGCATTGTTACAAACACCACATGTGCCATTACACTTAGTAAGCATCATCGTGACTTCGAACCTCGCTCAAGTGGCAGCAACAGTGCCGTAGGGTAGCATTGTAGCCATTCTTATTCTATCTCAATGCCTCCTGACACGAACAAAGGAATCCGAAAACCCTCAAGTGCTAAGTAGGAGGGTGACCCAAGGAAGCTGAAGCCCTTTCTTTACTCCACTGAGCCGCGACTTACCTACGTACACCTTCCCTTCTTCCGCGTGTCGTCGATTTTCAGACGGGAAATACAAGACCGAATCCAGAGGGGAGTGCCGATTCCCGACAACGTAAGGGTAAGAGGAGCCGAAACCCCACAAATGGGCAATGCTGTGTGAATACGACCAAATGGACGAGATGCCTTCGGCGGTGGCATTAATGTCCTTCTCGGAGCCCCTTTTCCCGTCAAAGGGGGACCGCACCCACTCAATATGGTTACTATCGTCATGCTGAACAGAGCACAACCTTGGAAGCGATGTAGGGAACCACACTGAGAAGAGCCGGGGGACGAGGAAAGAACTATGTATGCCTTTGAATGTAGAGGGGTTGAATCCTAAACCACTAGAGTGGCCAATTATGTATCATGGCTGACCTACAGAAGTGTTCAGCCAAGCACTCCACAAAATCAGAGTTTCTCAGTTTGTCTGAGGCCTGTATATGGGAAGCAGACGCTACCACATGTTTTACATTATTATGTTTCATTCTCGAGGATGTCATGGCCTACTAGGACTACATGTTCTTTAATTAGGCAAATGATGCAAGTAGATCATTGAAAACTCCGGCATTTTCTCCGATGGCCTAGGCCCAAATGAGGCTGAATTACCAAAATGGAACGCAACCCCGATGACGACGCATCACGCAATTGGCTCCAAGATAGGTTACGGCTGAGAGCCGGACGAGTCGTGAAGACGTCCTTCTCCATTTGGCAACCGACTCATCAAGAACTATGTCATGCTTCTGGGAATGGACTTCCATTGACCTATTATGTGTGCAGGGCTCATGCATTTAAGCTCGTCACAACTCCAATTTATAAGTGAGATCAGGATCAGATCCAGAACAACCTAGGCCATACATCCAGACAAGCCGTCTTGTACTTTGACTCCAAAAACTTTCTTTATTGTTTTACACGTACTTGCGACCAAATAATCAGCCACAATGATCCACAGATGGGACCTGCTCGTGCTCGTGGCTCTGATGGGCCGGGCCATCGCCATGCCCACCTCCCCTGTGTCACCTCTGCTGAAAAGAAGTGTCACCTGTCTCACAGTCGGTGCATCCGCAACAGCAACGTGGACAAACGCAGCGGGGCAAAGCTGCTCATTCGTCGGAGTGGTCGGTAGCAACTACGGCAAGAACGCGGCTGGCGGAGAGTGAGTACTATCCCGCAGCAAACGCCTGCCTCCAGGCAGGGCTGGTACCTCGACTGACAGCACACACAGCTATTCCTGCAACGGACGGTGTGGCAGCGGTTGCTCTGGGATGGGGCTGGGGAACGTCTATAGCCAGGATTGTTTCTCGCACGATGTCTGCTCGTATTTCAACGACGCTACCGGTGGCGCAAGGTGAGCTATTCTTCACACTTGGGCGATGCCCATGTTTTGTCCATCACCTGAATTCAGTGCTGAATGGTAGTGTAGTGACCCAAATTGTGGCGCGGCATTCCAGGCTGCGCAGGACGATTACTTGTTGGGCGCTGCGAATGGCTGCTCCAAGACAAACCCGACTAATGCTGCGGTTGCGCCGAGCACGAAGCCAAGGTGTAGCTGATGGTTCGCTTGAGCCAGTTATTATGTCGCGAGCCTGAGTGTCTCATCGGAAGGCGATAGAGAAGAAAACTACGTGCTTGCCACTCTTGCTGGTTCAGATACGCAGCATGTTGCACGCGAAGGGTACCTAAGTAGGTATCACAGGTTTCCTGCCAGACGGAAAAGCTTGAGGACATCTGGACAGAGTTTTGTTTATGGACTGCAAACCAAAACGCTAACATTTCATCATCGCGGCACCTGAGCGTTTATGCTTGCCTACAATTCCAAAGAGCATTGATCCCTCAAGTGCTAAAAGTTGGGCTTTTACGAACCGCAAATGTCAAGTGCCAAGGTCTGAGCCCCAGCCACGACCAGCTGACAGACCTTCCCATCGTTCCCGCACCGCGTTTTTCGGTGAAAAATATGTGACTCGTTCAAGTGCCGCTTGTGGGACCCGCCATGGGGACCGAGATCACAGGCATCGGGGGAGGCGAACCTGTGTTGTAATCGGTACCGCCGGCAGCCCCATTCAAAGAAATGGGGACTGCTGTGTTACCAGTCCCCTGCCATCCTGTACGGCCGTTGTAGATGAGGATGTTAAGAGACACTCTGTTGGGGCCGCAGACCAAACTCCCGCCGATTGTCGGCAGTTTGCCGTTGAGCTCGAACCGGCTGAGGACGGTGGCGATGAGGTCGATCACATCTAGAGACCCAATGCTATACAATGACAAGAACTATGGTCAGTCGGTCGCACCTCGAGTCACGGTAGGTATTAGACAAATTGTGACTTACACCGCGTAGTCGTTGGGGCCATTCTCGCTGTGATGCAAGGCGATCACGCACGTGTCGTGGCCCACGATAGGTCTGTAGGTGTAATTACTGGAGTGGTTGAAATCCCATAACTCGTAGTAGCCACCGTTATTGCCGCTCTGCCACGCTGACAGATTCTCGCAGTCGTTGCCGTCGATAGTCTTATTGAGAACGTCGACGGCTGTCAGGTTTAGCGCGGTGCAGTTGCGGACAAAGTATTCTCTCCAAGCAAAGGTGGCCTCGACGCGCTTCGCAACGCTGCCAGTCGGGGCTGTGCTGAAGTATCCGGCCGGGGGGACAGCAGCAGCCACGGTGAGGTAAATCATGGTGGCCAACAGGCTGAGGATGGTAGCAGTGTTCATGATGGGCGACTCTGTGGGGAAACACGGATAGGCGCGATTTGGTTCAGTTTCGGGGTGTGTGGTCAAGGTGTGGCTAATTGTGAAAGTCGTGAAGTCACTTAGTTCGTGACTGTTGAAGCAGAATATAGGCGCTGCGTTGTTATATGGCCATTCCACTCCTTTCCTCATGGGGTTGCATTGGCTGCCGCATGAATAACAACAATTCGTCTGAAATTAGAACGGCTGGCAGTGACCAACAATGCACCTGGATGGTCTGCTCAGTGAAATTTGAACCGTCCTTGCTTGCCCTGAAGCCCCCTCAGACAGGGGGTTGACATCATGAAGTACCGGCACCCTTTAATTATCAGTTTGCCGACTTTAATGACGGCCCCGGAGTTTACAATCTTGTGCAACTATCGACTGTTTGCTCCCCTGCATACCTGTGATACCTGCTGTGATCTCTAGGCTGGGGGCTGAAGGCACGCGACCCTCAGGTGCAACAAACCTTGGAAGGCATCAGATAGATTTCCTAGCCACCGAGATACAGAACAGGGTCAAGTGGGACACAATTTCTCCACAAGCGTTACAATTGGGCAGACCTTTCTTCATGACATGACTTGTCACGATATCATGGTATTAAATTCCAAAGAAATCTATTCCATCCTACATGCCATCAAAATTGAACTTCGAAGTGTCTGACGCTCCATCCTTGAAGGTCCCGAGGTCCACTGACAGTGGCTGCCCAGGTGCCCAGCGTCTTTCCGTTTCTTCGTTCCAGGCGCATCTCCGAACCGTACCTAGCTGACGAAAGCTCAACAGCGAAAGCTTGATCTCAGGAGATAAAGTTACGTAAACAAGTACTCGACCCTGGCATTTGATGGTTGTCGTCGAAGTGCGTATCGTTCAAGGCGCCGCACTGGTAGAGGATAAGCCGTACCGTGCCATCCACTCAGTCCGGTCTTTTGGGCGATCTTCTAGATTATAAATCTTATACACTACATTATGTAGTGATGACCCCTCGAAGCCGCACGTCATTTTCCCAGTTGTGATGGACACGTTAGATTCCCCGTGATCGAGCATGGAATGCGCTATGGCTCTGGTGATATCCAACGTGGAAAGACTAAGTGCCGTGGATATGCACGGTCAGCAGTTGCCAGGAATATTTGTACCGAGCAGTAGCAGAAAGAAGGCGAGGGCGATGCTCGGAGGTCTACAGGTATGTCAGCAACGCACACAACTTACACGATGCCGCCATCCGGGCAATCGGGCATGTACACCGCAAAATTGCAAGACAGCCTGCCGACAACTGGAATCCACCAAGAGTCACCGGTTTTATTGCAATCCTGGTCGCTCACGGTGAACCAGGTATTGTAAAAGCTCAAGGGACCGGAGAGACAGGCCATCAATGTTCGGCAGTCGGCCACCTGGAAGGAAGGTTCCCCAGTGCGAGTTATGTCTTGGGCGTTGGTGCAGAATGTATCAAAGCCGAATGTGTTCATGCTGAGGTTGGGGACAACAGAAAAATTGTGATTTTCGTTTGGCTGCTGAGTGGAGGGCGCGTTACTGCTTGCAATGTTTGCTGCCATGGCCGAGAATAACGGCGCCAATAAGGCGAAGAGAAACACGGAAGTATGAAGCATCATGCGGTGTTCGAGGGTGGTGGATCCCATCAAGTGCCGATGTGTGGTGCTGCTATTTACGAATAAAAATTTGACACATAGGCGGTTGGCAGAGAAATATTTTTGAGATAAACTTCTGGGAAACAGGGCTTGCTGCTTTCCATACAAAGTGCAAACAAGTTGTGTGCCAGTGAGTTAGTTAGAGTGGTTGAGTGGATGATGTATCAACATTGAGTGTGACGACACATGGCTCTGTGAGTGTCACGCATCTATGACTTCAAACGCTGGCTTACAAAGAAGGCCCAAGCATTGGGGGAACCCGGGCTCATTCGTAACGACCCTAGTTGAAGTGATCTTCTTTCTCGAGCTGCTATTTTGGTCACGAGCACAACCTCTTATGGAGTCGGAGATAGTCCCTTCAAACAGCAAGAAAAGCTCATCATAACTTAGAAATGAAAGAGCAGTGTTATTGTTGAGCCCCAGCATCTCAGGTTAACAAGTTCAAACGACCTTGATCCAAGCTACGTACCTAGGTAGGTATTCTTCACCAGACTTCAATTCGTTGTACTTCAGCCAGCGTGTCCCTTCCGCCGCCCCTCACCTCGACGATCCATCTCTTCAATGTTCCAAGTTTCACAGCTTCGACGACACCGCAGACAACCACCGAGACCACAGACTCGCCCAGTAACCATCGAATGCAAGCACAACGCAGCGTCCTCCAGAAAATGAGCGCCGCAAGGAGCACGACGCCTAGCAAAATCCCGGCTGCAACCAGCAGCCGATGCAGCAGCCCCGGGGACGCCGCCAGCAGCATTCCCGATGTGCAAATGTGTCGGCCCAGCACGTCGGAGGTTTTAAGAGCCCACACACCATCGCAATCCAGCGCTGGCTGCAACATGAACGTACGGCGGGTACTCGCCCACCATCTCAAAGCCAGCGTCTTTGCACTCTATATCCTCGCTGTCTCTCTAAGCTGTGATACCCTTAGTAGCACTAAAGAAAAGGCTCAAGGGGTCCCAAGAGGGATGAAGGGCCAGCAAGGGCGTATAGGGCCAGGGCGCAGAGGTACAAACTCTCATGTATCATGCTAATATTTATACGGTTCAGATTTTACAACCATCACCAATTTGCGAGGATTATATACAAAAACTACCAGCGTTTATATCAGGCATACGCCAGCCTATCCTCAGACCACCCAGGCCTCAAATACTCCGCATCAAAGCCCATATCATACCCAGTGGTATGCACATATTCCAAACTCCACTCCAGCCTAACCTCAACCCCTTGCGCACTCTGGCTCCACAGCGTCACGGCAATGGTGTTGTCACCATCATAGTCCAGAATCCCCGTCGGCACGGGGAACGTGATCTGGTTGCCAATGTACGGGTTGAACCGACCATACTGGTACCCGTTGACAAACAGCAGCGCCCGCACCTGGTTCGAGCGCGCCGCGTCTGCGTCCTCGGGCACATAGGTGCTCCTACTGCTGCCGTTACCCGGCGCCGAGAAGCGGAACGAGATGGACACGTCCAGCCCCTTGGGGACCGAGAGCGGGACGACGGTGCGGAAGACGCGGATCCCGGCCGCCGGGACCACAAGTGTCGTTGGTGTTGTCGTTGTCGTCGTATTGCTGGACCCCACCACGGCCTTCCAGTCTTGTTCGTCGTCCGGGTAACCGGGGAGGTGCATCCCCACACGCTCGGCGTACAGCCCGCCCTCGTTGTACACGCTGCGGATCGGGTCGATGTTATCCTCGCCGCCGGCCGGGCCGGCGATCTTCCAGTCGCTGAAGCGCGTCTCCGTCGTGGGGCCGAGGAGCGTCGCGTTCCAGATGCCCCGCGGCGCCAGGGCGCCTGTGGTCTGGTCGTGGCCCGAGTTGTCCATGACCACCACGAGCACGTTGTCCCTGCCCTCTGCGGCGAGCGTCGCGTTCGCGAAGGAGAGCTCTGTCTGTCCTGTCGCGGCTGTTGAGGCGCCTAGGTATGAGCCGATGTAGCCGCCGTTCAGCCACGCTGAGTAGCCGAAGGCCTTGCCGCCTGTGATGTTCAGGTAGACGCCGCTCGGTGGGGCGGAGGAGGCCGTGCTGGGGAAGGTGGCGCGGTAGATAGAGTTGCCGACGTGGATGTGGTAGTCGTCTAGGAAGAGCACCGGGTTGTTTGATGCGGGCTTGGATGGGTTGGATGTGTTCTGATGGTCGGCTGTGACCCACACTTTGGGTGAGACGGTGTAGTTGGGCTGGATCTCTGGCAGGCTGTCGTGCCACTTCCACGGTCCCAGTGTCGGCAGCGTGAAGGGCTCTGGTGTCGCAACAGTGGCTGTGAGCATGTTGCCATCCTTTGATACGGTGGAGAGCTCCACTCCGTTCCAGGTCACGGACTCGACCGAGGGCGCGAAGATGGTCAGGGAGTTCTTGTCGCCGTCGATATCGCCGACGATCTCAAGTGTGTTGTCGGTGATGGATGCTGAGCGGACCAGATATGGTCCTTGGACGAGCACTGGTAAAGACAATGTCAGTTATTTTGCGTTCGGGATAGCCTGAGTGAGGGATTACTGGACTTACCTGTGCTGTTGACGGGGTACAAAGGGTCGTTCCCTAGGCTAGGAGCCCAGAACACGTAGGCTGACGGGCGGTCGAGGATGACAACCTGGGCACCATCACCCAGGTTCACGACGGTCATTCCACTGGTGTTTGACCAGTTGATAGCCACGCTCGAGTTCCCCGACACGATATTCACTGTGGTCGATGTTGTGTTTGCCGTGGCCTTTGAAAGGCTTGCGGTTGCTGCGCCTTCGATGACAAGCTCACCCGACTCGCCAGCAGGAACCCAGACGGCGAGAACCTCCTTGCCGTCGACGATGGAGTAGGTCAGTACCTCGGCCGTCGTGTACAGCAGGTTCTTGCTACCGAAGCTAAAGTCGACCGGGAGAACCTTGGCCTGATGGCCGTTGATGGCGATACTGCCGCCATACTGCGGGATGGTCTTTGCGCCCCGGGACGTGGTGACGTTCAACCTGAAGGTCTCGAGCGTGGCCGAGGTCGAGTCAAGGTGCATCGTAGCGTAGAAGGCCGCACCAGTGTCCGGGTTGCGCAGCTCAGCCGTGGTGATGGCCTTGTTCTCGCTGTAGGCCGTGCCGTTGCCGACCCTGTCCGTCTTGGCCAGCCCGGGCGCCACGCGCGTGAACATGGTCAGCAGCTTGGTCTCGTAGTACTTGTCGCCGATGGCGCGGTTCTCGGAGACGGGGCTCGAGTAGTCGTAGCTGCTCGCGACGACAGGCGTCGCCAGCCAGCCCCAGTTGGTGCCGCCGAAGAGCATGTAGAGGCTGATGGCGGTGGCGCGCTGGAAGATCAGGTTGCGGTAGAACATATTGGCAAAGTCGGCGCCAATGTCTGCCGGGCAGCCGCCCTCGGGCCCGCCCCACGGGTTGTAGGAGCCGCCCTGGAACTCGGGCATGAAGTTGGGCTGCGTGGGCGAGAACTTCTGGAAGTAGTCGTAGTAGTCGACGGTCTGGTATGCGACGTACTTGCCGTTGGTGCCCGTGCACTCGGTGAGGTCGCAGCTCCAGCAGGAAGGGTATGAGTCGAGGCCCACGACGTCGACATTGCCAATGCCGTCGCTGTAGTCTTTGCTCCACGAGAAGGTCCTCATGTTGGGGTCGTTGTGGGTGAGCGGGACGTCTATGCCGCTCGCGCGTGCCGAGTCCTGGAGCAGCTGCATGTACTCGCCCGCAGCGACATTTGGTGTCTTTGCAGCCACATTCCTCCACTGCTGGCCGAACTCGTTCTCGATCTGGAACAGGATGACGTTGCCGCCGTTGGTGATGAGGTGCGGCGCGATGAGGCTCGACATTTCGGTCCAGTACGGGGTCCACGCCGCCGTGTACCGCGGGTCATTATTCCTCAGTGTGCCATACTCCCCAGTCGTCACCCACAGAGGGTATCCACCAGCGTTGGTCTCGGCGTTCACATAGGGACCGGGCCGCACGATCATGTACATGGCGAGCTCCTTAGCCAGGTCCATGATGCGCGTGAAGTCATGCGCCCCCGTCTCGAAGTCGAGCACCCCGTCAGAGGGACTGTGGAACCCCCAGTGGCCGTAGATGCTGAAGGCGTTGAAACCGGCAGCCTTCACCTTCTCGAGCAGGTCGCGCCACAGCTCGGGCACCGGGAACCGCCAGTAGTGGAACTCGCCCGAGAACACAAAGAGCCGCTGCCCGTTGACGTGGAAGCTGTAGTGGTCCCATTCCACCAGCGTCGTCAGGCTGTTGTTGTGCAGGGGCCAGTCGGCTGAGGGGCTGCCAGTGCTGTTGTTGTCCTGCGCGAGGACCTGGCTGAGCCCTGCTGTGAGGGCCCATGCTAGGGCCGCTGCCTTGCCGAACTGCCGCATCGTCGTTGGAGCTCCAGGACTCACGATGGCTTCAAATGTTTAGAGTCGTAGTGTCTGGTGGCAACCTCTTCTCACCGCCCACCATCTAGATGGGCCGCGCAGCCCGAGCGTACGGGAGCGGATGCGCGTATTTATCATGCTCGCGGCTCGCCAGAGACATCACACGACGTCATGAATGGTCCAATCCTGTGATCATGTCTGCCTGCTGGCTGTCTGCACGTGTATAGCCGACCCTCATAGCGGCGTGAATTCTTCCATCCGAACCCTGCTCGTCGGCTGTCTACCGGGCGCAGCTGTCCCGAGAGTGTGGAGACTCTGGAGAGAGAGCTCATGCCAGGTCCCACGACATTTGCGGGGCACCCCAGCGCCTTCCGAGGTCTGGAACTCTGGGGTAGCCGCCGTCGTCACATCGCGCCCCGGCCTTCGGTGCAGGTACAGAGTGCTGGTCGCGTCCCATGGGTACTGCGCGGCCGTCCCTTGTCAGATCAAGGTTGGCGGGTTGTTGTGGTGCTTGTCTGGTTGGCTGACTGGCACCACGTGCGTCTCTGCACACCGTAGCTACCTGCGCTGGGGTAGACTGGGGTAAGCGAGGCGCTGATTTTAAACCCGGACCACTAGACTATATAATAAGACGTTTATTAGCAAGTCTAAAGTATCGACCTTTAACTGTTAGAGAGTAAACTCGAGAAAGGAATATGAAATATTAATAATCTATAAAAAGTAGGAATGTATTTTCTGTAAATTTAATACATACCTTATTTCTATACCCGTGACATATTAATACTAGGCCTATCATTTACTTTCAATATTAGGAGAAGAGTCCTGATACACTGTCAACACAAAACAAATGGCGGAATTGAGAGCCAAGGTGTCCCTAAGAAAGCGGTCCAACAGACGGACACCGAACTTAGGCGTTGAATTAGATGGCAGAAACAGCATCCGTGACCATTTCAGTGCTTGCTTGAAAGAAACGGAGAAAACCACAACATCTCTTACGGTAGAGCTACCTCTTCGGGTCCAGAATCGTTCCGCAGCCAAAGCTTCCCATTCAAAGGCAATCCGAGCGGTCTCTCAACGCCCGTTTTAATGGAAGAATAAAGCCCAAAACAGTTTTCATAAAGGACTCTAAGAGCGCCATTGTTAAGGCTAAGCTTGTAATATATTTAAGCTAAAGCCTAACTATAGATAAAAGCTAAAATATAATTTATTATTAATTATAAAGCCGATTTACAAGAGAAACCTACTTAAGTTATTAAAGATAAAGAGAATATAACTATATTGGAAAATAAAAAGTATTGTAATAATTATACTAAACCTTTATAGGGTTTAGTAGGTAACCTATAGGGTTTATAT